>JARYZH020000908.1:0-53391 GCA_030021035.2 Notholithocarpus densiflorus
TAGTACCATGTAAATAGTATATTGTGGGCAAAAATGTGGCTAATATTGCCACATTGGGAGAAAGCGTACAATCATTTTGCCTACAATATACACTTTATATGGTACTATGCATGTGAACTCATAATATTTCTTTTGTTTTGTTTTTTTATCTCGCTAGGTAGTGACTAGGTTTTCTCCTTGTTAATTTATGTATTTGCATTAATTTATTTATTGATTGTGTCATGCCCCAAACCTGATACCCAGATTTGTGACCATGACCGACATGCTAATATCAAGCTTAAACCTGATATTAACAAGAACCAACTTAACTTTTACAAAAGCTTCCCTCTTTCTTTTCATTCTAGTTTCTTTACTTAAATGATATAACTTTTCATTCTAGTTTCTTTACTTAAATGATATAACTTTTCACTTGACATTCAAAGCATCTACACTGTACTCAAAGAATAACATAATCCACTAGTTCTCAAATTCTAAATTTCACATAATACATCTCTTAATGCTTTAAGGTACACAACTTTCATTAGATCCTAAAATACACAATACTACAAAGCTTAACATCAAATTGTTAATTTGGGATCTATACTTTTAAAACTAAAACCAGCTCCTTCCAAAACTCGACTAAGGCTCCCTCTGCTCCAAACTAAAACCTATTGACTGAAAGAGTGGAAGGGGTGAGCTACACAGCTCAGTAAAGGTAAGATACATAAGAATTTAATAAGAATGCATGTAAATCAAATCATTTCATTTTATAAATGTTCAGATAGGAGAACATCTTTTCATGCATAGTATTTTATACTATTTATAATAATAACTTATACACTCTTCATAGGAAAATAATTGTTCTCCCTTTTCTTATCAGAATAATATTACCAAAACCTTTCGGATTGAATTTCTTTCATTTCTTACAAAGTCACCAAATATAATATTGATTGTTTAAAATCATATACATACATACATATATATATATATTCTCATTACAAAATAATCATTTTAACTTAAATCAGATAATTGGTAACTTTGTCTTAAACTAGAAACATCTTGACGAATAAGAAGACCTTTCTTTATAAACTGCTTCTCATAAAATATTATAACTTTCATAGTCATAAAACTTAATGTTTCATAAAGAATAGATATCTGATAACTTTTTAACATAAACTTGTACTTTCATCAGAAGCTTTATCTTTATAGAACACTAAAACCTTTTCATCAGATTCTTTATCTTTAAAGCACAACAGAACTTCAGAAACTTTTATCTTTAAATAACAACTTTTCTTTTCATCAGAAACTTCTTTTCATGAGAGCTTTCAACTTTTCATAATGCATTTAAACAAAATCATTCTCTCATGATCAATAAAATAATATAGCTGTTCATAGCATATTGGTTAGTCCATATCTGATAAGTCTGTACTTATGAGCGCGAATGCACCGCCATCCTCAATACATACTTTGATTGAGCGTGGACGAACCGCCATCCTCAATACATACTTTGATCAAGTTCAGATTACTAGAGGACATAACCCGAAAACATTTCTTACTTATATATCATACTAAAATTCATAGTTTGCATAACATTTCATAATAATAGCATTTCCATTCTTTTCTTTAAGCATCATGTTCGTGGAATTAGTAATAGCATCAATATGCTCAAATCATATATATAAGTTTTCGAAAGCTCACGAGCATATCTTTGTCTGAAACATGATTATATGTCATATCTCTAATCAAAAACCTTTTAATGCATAATACACTTTAAAATAACCTCATGACTTACCAAATGCTCATATAACTTATCCCTTACTTGAAAGCAGAGGAACCGAAAGCTTACAGTCGAAGGAGCTTAGACTTGGATACTGGTAACACCTAAACCAAATATCAAAGCTTATTACTATCAATTATTTATTATCATAAACTTACACATTCATCTCAAAACCTATATCTTAAAATCAAGGAAATCTTAATCCCACCTCAACGAGGTTCCCCAAACACAAGATACATTCATCAAACAACATGATGTACCAAATCATAGAGAAACCATTATTTTAATGTTCATATTCAGATCATGTCAAACAGCTTTAAAATCAATTCAGAATGTGTTTGAGATTGGAAGCAATGGTGTATGCATAAACTTACACAAGGCAACATACAACATGAACAAAACAGCTTCATAAAAACAACAGTTGAATGGTTTAGAACCCCACCTTTAGAGTACTAAATCTTGAACCAAGTTATACAAAATTTATCTATGATCTAGACATACCAAATGATGAGCATATTAATTTATAGCTCAAAACATTCACCCTAACTTTAGAATTAAATCCTCAAAGTTAGGTATGTCGCTTACTGTTCGCTGTTTTATTCCAGCAGCATATACTTCAATTCACATCCAATTTTCATGCTAATGTACAGAGCCACTCATATGGATGTCTAGTAGATTCCATATCATTTTCAGAACTAAATCATAAATCCGTGATTTACTAAAAATCATACAAGACAGCATACTCAAATTTGTCCTAACAGAATTTCAATTAACTTAGAAATTAAACCATTATTTTTATATTGATCCAATGGCTGTGAGACCACTTCCATTAGAACCATATGTGTCTTAGCATTTATAAGAACTACTCCTAGCATCCTAATTCACTGTATACAATTTAATACATAATTTATCATGCGTAAACACAGAATCTGTCATAGTGACAGCTTTGAAACATTTTCTTATAAAATTATAAAATGATTGCAAATTGCCTTATTATCATATTTATACACTCATTAGACATGTTAGAAAACACTTATATACAGTCATTTAACCATTTATAGCAAAATTAAATACAACAAAAATCCCAGCAGTAACATCAAATGTACTCACCCTAACTTTTTCTTTCTTCCTTAATCATATGCAATCATTAATTAGTAAAAACCCTAATCTACCTTCAACAAACCATCAACACAGTTTTAGAGCTTCTTAAAACAGCATATATATATATATATGTTAGGTTCTAAAGACTTAGAATTAATGTATTTAGAATTCTAATTTGTATTGTTGGTAAACCATGATCAAAACAGGTTGTTTAGTCTTGTTTAGACTTGCTCAAAGTTGTGCCGTTTTTGTAAAGTAGGAATCGAGCTGATGTAGAAGTTACTATGCATCTCGGCCTGGCTCGATCGATTGAAGCTTAGGTTGGATCGATCGAATTTCGAGTCTGATGTGTTTTTTTGCATAATTCCAACTCAGCCCTAGCTCATTAAAACGTTTTAGGGTTTTATGTTTTGCCCTAAGTATATAAGGCAAATCCTAGCCACATTTTTGTGTTGCTCATATTGTTGTTTGTGTAAATCTCTTGTGAGATCTGTAAGGAGCTTTCCTTTACACAAGCTTAGGATTATCAAGAAGGAGATTTCTTCAGGAGATTGATGATCATTCAGTTGCTGCCATAAGAACTTAAAGAAACACAAGCGGGTGTGCTTGTACTTGCTGGAGAATCTAAGAAAGAAGGAGTCCGTGGTCTCGGAGCTTGCACGTGGTCGTGTCAGTAAGTTTCTACTGGTTGGTAGCAATAGGATGTTAGTGGTCTAAGTTCTATTGTAAAACTTCGATTCTTTCATAATGGATTCAGGTTTACCTTGAGGATAGCTAAGTTAAATCCTCCCCAGGTTTTTACCGGTTTGGTTTCCTGGGTGATCATATCATTGTGTTATTTATCTTTCCGCTGCTTTGCATGATATGATTGTTTGATTGTGATAACCTAAACTTGGAATTTGGACTAAGTAACAACTTGGCTAATTAACTAGGTTAATCCAATTGTGTTTTAAGGGGTCTAAAAACTATCAATATATATATATATATGGACTTACAAATTCATGATTTCCTAATTACAAACCACAAATACCATTACTAAAAATTCCTTGAAGAAATAATGGATTCTAAGATGAGAGTAGCTAAAACCCTTACTAAGTTTTTGGTTCTTGAGGGGAAATAGAAGTAGAATCACTCTTGCATGAAAGGATTTCCCTTTCCTAGTGGTTGAACCCGAAAGTATGAGAGGTAGAGAGCTTGAGAGAGTATTTGAGTCTTCTAGTTTCTTTGAGAGAGTATGAAGAAGAAATGAGGTGGAGCTTTATTTTTCTTTTGATGTGTGGACCCGTGGGTTTGAGAAAAGAGACTCAAGAGAGCTTCTAGCTCTTTCCTTAAGAGAAAAGACAGCAAAGTAAGGTGAGAAATTCAGATTTGTTTGGACCTGTGGGAATAGAGAGGGAGAGAGCCTCTTGGATGTTCTAGTTACTTTGAAAAAGTCAAAGAAGAAATTAGGTGGAGCTTGTTCTTGCATGGCCGGCCAAGTGTTGGTCTTTGGGGTTTAAGAAGATAACATGTGTCACATGCATGATGCTTTGGCATTACATGTATTGAATTTCAATAGGTTGCATGTGTAAGTGGAAATTCTACTATAACATCTCATGCATCATACCTAATTAAAACACCAACTATGTATCTAATAACTTAAACCACTTAATATAATTTTGAACATACTTAGTATATATTTATAATACAATTACCCATTCAATTATTTATAATCTTTACAATTCTTATTCAATGGCATTATAACATAATATATTTATTAAATACTTTTCTATTTTTTTTTTTTTGAGAAGAAAATACTCTTCTATTAATTATAGAAAGAAAGTGGCTTAAAATAATAATTAACCATTCAAACACTCTTGCAGTCCTGCACAATCTCTTTGTGTTCCAGTGTATTTTTTATATAAATATTTTAGATTTTTAGGACATTGTGAAGATTAATTAGTGTTCTGCAATCTATAGCTTCTTTGTCTTTTTAATTGACGTATACTCTCATATCTATGAATTGAATGAAATTTCAGTTTGGAATCAATTTTTTTCTTTTTGATCTGATCTTTGACTTTTTGAAGAGAGGAACAATTGGAGAGAGAAAACCTGTTGTTCTTTTTGTTTTTTGTTTTCTTATTTTTTTTTTTAGCTGTGGCTTTTTTTGTGTTAAGGCTAAAATTTTTTAATATTATTTTAGAATCATTATGTGTGCTAATAATGCATACTATTTACCACGTAAACATTTTTGTTTAGTAAGTTAAAGGTAAAAACCAAATATTTGGTTCTTACCTTTAATTAGTTGTAAGCTGAAAATAACATGAATTAAATTGGTACTACTACATACCTAAATGTATAGATCAAATTAGTTGTGACTCCAAAACATATAGACCAAAATGGTATTTTCATCATTTTTAAATAAAGTACAAATTAGTTAAAAATAGTTAAGAAAAATTGCTGTGTACCGAACTTTTTAAAGTAGACAATATTTTAAGGAGGATTAAGATAGACAAAGATCGAATGCTTAGAGCATCCACACCAGCTCATTTATAAAGGTGTAAAATACACATTTTGACCATTTTTACACATTTTGAACCAAAAAACACACTACATCAGTCCATTTAAAATCGTCTAAAATTTTCAACGAGCTACAGTACCCGTGTAAATTTACACGGGCACTGTAGCCCGTTTATCCCTTAAAATAATATTATCTGTACAATGTAATAAAAACCCCATTTTCGCTCTTTTTTTCTCTCTCCTCTCACTGAGCACACCAACGCCTCTCTCAGGTCTCAGCTTCCCTCTCCCTCTTGAGTTCTTCCTCTCATATTACAGTCCAAATTCTTTTGCTCATTCTCATCACCACGGGAAATAATAATGTGATCGGTTTGGGAGTTTTGCAGTTCCGTGAGGAGGGTGGATCAATTGACAGACGGAATCTTCTCTATTGACAGACTTTGGGGCTGATTTCTCTAAAAAAGGTATGGGTTTTTCTCATTGAGATTTTAGGGTTTTTTGGTTTCAAGCAAGATTCTTGGGAGTTTCTCTAAACTAATTTTTTTTGGGGTTTCTTGTTTCAAATTTTTTCTGGTTTGGGGTTTTTTTTAGGGATTCTTCGGAGCACACCCGAATTTATTTTTGGAATTTATTAGCATTTCAGGTTTTGTGTGTATTTATATTTGATTATTTTAGAGTTCAGGTAAGGATTAAATTTTATGTCTTTTGATATGGATTAGTTTCCCCGTGTGTAGGGAGTGTTTGAAGAATTTGGAGTTTTCTAAATTGTATTAAATTTCTATTTCTCCCCTGTTTTCGGATTGATTGAACAGGTATATATTTGGTTATAAACTACTTAGTTATATACTTAGTTTTCGGACTGTTTTCCCTTTGCTAATTTGGTGGAGTCTCTGTTGAATACTTATTATTTCTGAGGTTGAATTCCATGTGGGTTTTATCTTGTGTTTGAGGTTTGAGGTTTGATTTTCTGAGGTTTGAGGTTTTATCTTGTGTTTGAGGTTTGAGGTTTGAGGTTTGAGGTTGAATACTTATTATTTCTGTGGTTGAATTCCATGCTCTCAATTCTGTAGCTTTGAGGTTTGATTTTCTTGTGTTTGTACATGAATTGGTCAATGAATTAGACCATAAGGGTGCTTGGTTGTGATTGTGGAATTTGATTAACTCTGTGCAGTTAAATGAATTTTGGTTGTTGTATTGGCTGTGAGTTTCCTTGATTCTGTGTTAATATAAGTACAAATGCATATGAGTTTTACTTGAGAGTTGAGAGTTTTGTTGATAATGTTAGTGTTTTAGACATGGATGGATCATGTGTCAATGGGGACGGTTGGTGTTCTTTGATCAAATTCTTGTGTTCATCTTCTTAATTCGTGAGGTTTCTTTTAGTTTCTGAAGGATGGAGAAGCTCTATTATAGATCCCATATTGTTTACCTTTGTGTTTTCAGCGAGTTATACTCTTAAATCTATGTTAAACAATGGCTTTTCTTTTTTGTTTTCAATTTTGTTGCTTATTAGTGCTGCTTCTGAATTACTTTGGTGTTTGTTAGGTGATGGACTCACAAAATCAAAATCCCTTCTTCCTTGACATTTTACAAGACAATGAACAAGGTTTTGAGTCTTTTGACAGTAGTAATTTGATGTCCACTCCGCATTCAGATGTCAATGTCCATCAATCTCCACTTGTGCAAGGAACATGATTATTCAATCTCTAATCATGTTAGATATATTTTTATAGTCTTCATTTGTGCAAGGAAATAGATACAATGTTGTAAATTTTGTATTGTGCACGAACAATAGCACTTGATTATTCAATTTAATTTGTGATTCTGTTCTTATCATTCTGTTTTGGGTGAAGCAATGTCTCTGTTGAAGGTGGTTGTACTTGCTGATTTTATTGGTTGTAAATGTTATTTGAATGTAAATATGCTATTTTATTGGTTGCTGATTTTATTAGTTGTATATGCTATTTTTCTGCACTTTCTCAACAGGTGGCTGTACTTACATTGTGTTATTTTTCTGCATAATGTTATTTTTCTGCATAATTATTTTTCTGCATAATGTTATTTTTCTGCATAGTGTTATTTTTCTGCGTAGTGTTATTTTTCTGCACTTTCTCAATAGGTGGCTGTACTTGCATAGTGTTATTTTTCTGCATAATTATTTTTCTGCACTTTCTCAACAGGTGGCTGTACTTGCATTGTGTTATTTTTCTGCATAATGTTATTTTTCTGAATTTTGCAGACATGATTTTCTGCATAGTTGCATTATTTTTCTGCTGTTAGCAGGGGATTAAATACCCCTGTTTGAGATAAAGAAAGAAGAATTATTGTTCTGCATAGTTCTACATTATTGTTCTGCTGTGTTTTAAATTATTGAATAACTATAAATTATGAATGGACTTTTACCAAATGAATTATTAGGTATAGAATGTCAATGTATGGTAGAAAAGGTGTTTGCTTTAGGCTACATATACTGATTTACTAAGCAAGTAAGCTTTGTTGAATAGCTACAATTGTGTTAAAAATGACCAATGATCAGGATAGTATCTAGTGTAAGTTTACAACTAAACTTGAGGTTAAAAGTTACACTAGATACTTGAGGATAGTATCTAGTGTAAGTTTACCATTGGGTTAAAAGTTAAAAAATATGACCTTTAGGTTTGAATTTACCATTGGGTTAAAAGTTAAAAAAAATATGACCTTTAGGTTTGAATTTACCATTGGGTTTAAAGTTAAAAAAAATATGACCTTTAGGTTTGAATTTATCATTGGGTTTAAAGTTAAAAAAAATATATGATCTTTAGGTTTGAATTTACCATTGGGTTTAAAGTTAAAAAATATGACCTTTAGGTTTGAATTTACCATTGGATTTAAAGTTAAAAAGATATGACATTTATGTTTGAATTTACCATTGGGTTTAAAGTTAGGTTTGAATTTACTGTTTGAATTTCAAAATTATGACTGATGGATATAACAATAAAAATTATGATCGTTGGGTCAAAAAAAAAAGATATGACCGTTGATCGGAGACATCGATTTGACAGCATCAGTTCGGTCACCGATTCTAGCAATACGGTGGTTGGAGACATCGAGTCAGTGGCGGTCGTCGGAGACATCGATTCGGCGGCGGTCGTCGGAGACACTATTACAACAATCGGCCCACCGGTGATGGCGGTACAATGGTCGGAGACACCAATCCGGTGGGCCATCGGACCTCCACCACAAGCGGCTCCATTGGCCGAGCCACCGGTGTTGGTAGTTTACTTAAAATATAAGTTTAAATTAAAAAAGTATAACCATTAGGGAAAATAATAAAAAATTGATGAATAATGAATATTTTATTGAAAAGTCTTGTAAAATAGATAAACTGATGTGGGTGTTTTGTAAAAGTGATGGTGTAAAATAGAAAAAGTAGGTTTTTTGTGTAAAATAGACGGAATCTTTTCCACGAGCTGATGTGGTTGCTCTTAATCCTTCTGTTTACCCATTGCAGTAGCTGATTTCTCAAATTGTTAGCGAACACACGTGTTATCTCCTTAGTTCACAAACTTCATTCCCTATATAAAGGCAACAAATAATTGAGACCCATAGAACCACGTACGAGTAGTTGAAAGTTGAAACTGAACACACAGACGGAGAGAGAAACACACAAAGCACTCAGAAAGACTAACAATGGCTACTAGTGTTGTTGTTGTCGGTGAGGAAGTGATGAGGAACAAGCAAGTAATATTCAAGGACTACGTGTCTGGTTTTCTCAAAGAGTCAGACATGCAAGTGATCAATGGAACCCTGAAACTGAAGCTTCCAGAGGGCTCCAATGGAATAGTAGTGAAGAACCTTTACTTGTCCTGTGATCCTTACATGCGTAACCGGATGACAAGAGCTGAGGGTCCTAACCTTTTTACTTCTTTCACTCCTAGCTCTGTAAGCCTACCTCTCTCTCTTTGTTTCTCTCTTCTAGCTCTCAGCTTTCTTGGTTTTTCTTCTAATCCTAATATGATAGGTAAAATTCGATTGCCCGGTTTGTGAAAATAATAAATTTAGCTACTCAAAATTTTTCATACCTTTGAAAGTGATGTTATCCGATCCCTCTCAAAATTATGAGCATCTTTAAAGTATTTTTTAATAGATTATAAAAAGTTTTAATTTTTTTTTTTTTTTTTATACAAAATTTAGCTACAAACTTGGTTAAAACTTAAAATTACAACTTTCATTTTCTCTTGCAAAAAAAGTTTCCTTGTGTTAAAACATATTGTGGGTTGTGCATGCTAAATATGTTAGGTATTGCCCCCCAATTAACATCAAATTCTAACCCATAATTTCAGTTAACCATGCAAATGATACAAATTTGATAGTTTGATGCCGAAATTAATTCCCCCCAACAAAGAGAAGAGTATACAATATGTTATATATCTTAAAACGAAAACAAGGAGCTGTTTAACATTGTTTGAGACACCTGCAAAATTAGAATTGGCTACCACCGTGTTCTGATACAAAGAGCTGCTTAATATGCTTCTGTCAAACATCTAAAGTTCAAGTAATTGAGATTTTACATTTTATTGATCTAATATCATGAATGTTTGTGAGAGTTAGTGCCTTATGAGGTGGCTTGTTATTCTCTGGCAGTACATGCAAGAACTTGCTGTGCTGTCATGAGATGTGCTACACACTTGTACCTTTATCAACAAAGTTATACTAAATATCATACTAGAGCAAAAAGATACAAAGAGATAATACTAAATTGGACACATTGACACTTACTATTTTTTTTTTAATGGGAGATATACAACACTTAATCTTTTACACCAATTGAAATTCAATTTTCATCACACTTTTTAATTTTAAATCAAAATCTTCTACTAAATTGTGTTTAAAATATTTCATGGCTCCAACTCTAAGCAGCGGATCCATACTTTCAAATTATGTCTTATTTTTTCATGACACTAAATCTCTAATGCTTACATCTTTCCACTAATCTGTTTTTTCCCCTCAATCTCTTTGACTCTTTCATTGTTTCAAATTCTATGTTTTGGTAACGAACTTTGAGGCTTTTTAGCAATGAAGTGTTAAAAATTAATTAAAAAATTGAGTGGAAGATCAATAGATGAACGATTGTGTTTCCAAGTTCCCTATAATTTTGCCCCCCCTAAATTGAAATCCT
The DNA here is from genome assembly GCA_030021035.2 of Notholithocarpus densiflorus. Taxonomy (NCBI): domain Eukaryota; kingdom Viridiplantae; phylum Streptophyta; class Magnoliopsida; order Fagales; family Fagaceae; genus Notholithocarpus; species Notholithocarpus densiflorus. The sequence continues at coordinate 10,515 of JARYZH020000908.1, forward strand.
GGTTCTGCCACTGGGTCCAAGTCTTTTGTAAACCTATGTAGAGATAACCTAGTTCCAGGTTCAAATCTTCAATCTCACAAAATTTGCTTCATTCTATGTGAATTTTAGTTAGTTCAACTAATAGTTAAATAAGAGATTTAAAGTTCAATTCCCATCTACACAAAAAATCAATTGGTATTTAAATATGATGATAAAAAGCACAATCATTAGAAATGTACTCTATAGGTTGAAACTCTTAAAAAAAAAAAAAATGACACACTTTTTTTTTTTCCCCCCGTTTTCTCAAACTAAGAGAAAAGCCTAGAGGCTATTTGGTTAGCAAAAAAAAGAAGTGTTTTTTTGTTTTAATTTTCAGTTTTTAGTGGGACTCATCACAAAAACTTGTTTGGTTTAAGAACTCTTACTCAATTTTCATTTTTAATATCCTAAAAGTTGAATTTGAATACGAAAAATGAAAACACATTTTCCAAATTTTCATTTTCATATAAAAACAAATTCAGTAGCAATTCCGTAAATATTGTGAAAATGCAAAGGCCCCACCTAACTTATGTGAGTGGTAAGTGGAAGAAGTAACCTTTTTTTTTTAATAGAAAACAATGCCAAACACATATATGATATATTTTATACCAATATCATGTATTCAAAATAACTTACCAAACACTTTCAAATGTAAAAATGTTTTTTTTTTTTTTTTTTTTTTTTTTTCATGTGTCTTTTATTCTGTAGGGGTATTGTCATCCCGGTTATAAGTTTAGAGAGATGGGTCTGTGGGGGTGCAAGAAAGTTATTAACCCATAGCTAAATTCATTTGGATACTGGGTTTTTTTATTTATTTTGAATATGGAATTTCAATTTCAAGTACTTTCTGGGTTTTTTTGTCCTTGTCTTTTTATGGATTATTTATGTTATTTTTTATAATTATTATTATTGATGAGATATGGAAAATAAAAATAGTAAACCTCTTGCAATATATATATATATATATATATATATAGATATATATAGATTGGGATTTGTAAAATAACTCAGCTTGTACAATGCAGCCATTAACTGGTTTTGGGGTGGCTAAAGTATTGGATTCAAGACACCCGAACTTCAAGAAAGGTGACTTGATTTGGGGCACAACCGGATGGGAAGAATATAGTGTCATCACAGAACTGGAAGGACTCTTTAAAATCCAGCACACTGATGTCCCCCTTTCCTACTATACTGGAATTCTTGGTATTTTGCTGCTTATGTGTGTGTGTGTGTGTGGGGTTTGGATATCTATGTGTTAGCTTGTGAAATTCTTATTCGAATGCGATTACTCTATGCCCTGTATATGCAAATGCACCATAAAACTATATATGAGATTTATGGTTTCTTGCTGCCATATGTGGAATTTTCTCTCATTATTTAATTGTCATGGTTAAAAAGACTTATGGTGAGTAGTTATTTCATTGTGATGACCCTTTTATTAAGAACCTCAAAAGATTGAATCAAAACTTGCATGATTAATCCATATCCTACATTTTCTGATCCTGATTAGCATGAATTCGATTCTTTTCTCTTGTTCAAATTTGTAGCTAGATAGTGTGGTACAGTTGGATCCTTGACCAATTCAGTGAGTTGGTTCAGTAGTTTGCTGGAATAGATTTGGTAAATACAGCTGTTTATAATTGTGGTTCTAGATCAGATGTAATTGGTATATACACTATTTCAATGGAGTTGATTCTGATAAAAAAGAATGTGTTCTTAGTTAGGATTATGTGTTGAGTTGAGTAGTCTAGTGGGTTTGATACTTCTTGGTTTCAAGTAAGTTTTCTATCTGCATACTGTTTGAATAAATTTGATACCAACAATGTGAGACAATGTGAGAAAATTTAGTTATGGATATTTAGCAATTATGAAACTGCCAATGTTATTAAATGAAAAATGTACAAAATTAGGTGATATTTTCATTTGCTTTCCCTTTCCATCATATAATGTCTGCCCTATAATTGGCTGTGTTTGAATTTTATTCTAGGTATGCCTGGTTTGTCAGCGTATGTCGGTTTTTACGAAGTTTGTTCTCCTAAGAAAGGAGAATATGTGTTTATTTCTGCGGCATCAGGTGCAGTTGGTCAGCTTGTTGGGCAATTTGCAAAGTTGATGGGTTGCTATGTTGTTGGAAGTGCTGGAAGTAAAGAAAAGGTGAGTAATTTCTATTTGGCATACTTCAAAATTAAGTGCTGTCTATTCTTTGTCCAATGAATGCTTTGATTTTTTTTTCCCCTCTTTTTATAAAATGATTTGGTTACACAACGATCATGATTAAGCATGGTTAACCTGATCTTGCCGTGTGTCATTTGGTTTCTTTGAAAATTTATAGTAATTCCAAGCCAATATGTGGACTTAAGAATAATGGAATATATTTGTTTCTAACATGAATCTTACTAATTTTGTACTTACAGCATCTTTCTTTTTCTATGACATACCACAATTTCCACAATAATATTTCAAAATTCATAGAATTCATAATAACTATTTCCAATTCATTAATCCCAATTTTCTCTTCCCATTGAGTGGCTCTATAGTTCATGGACCACAATCTTTTGACCACTATGCATACCTGGTTTTCTTCATGAAATGTTCAGATGGGAAACAGAAGGTATATTGAAGGCCTTTGTTTTAGATAAACTCATTCATATGCATAAATAGTTGCTTTATAGGAAGCAGTCTTTGCAAGCTTTTGAAAGGATGGAGTTCTTGCTAGAGTTGTTAGCAATGCGTATCTTTCTTTTTCTTTCCCTTCTCTGTTTTAGAAGGGAGTATTCAGACTGGTCAATACTCAACAAGAAATTAGAATATTTTTGTTCACTTTCTTTGCTTTAACATCATGCAGGTTGATCTCCTAAAGAGGAAGTTCGGGTTTGATGATGCTTTCAATTATAAGGAAGAAACTGACTTGGACGCTGCGTTGAAAAGGTCAGTATCTATACATATTGCTTAACAAAATTTCTTGCTCTGAAGCTTTAGTTAACAATAGGATATCAGATGGAGATAAAGTTGTTGCATCTGTGCTACATATTATTTACATTTGTGTGTGGGTCTATATTTTCATCACTATGAAGGATAACATACATGGTCTTGATTATCATAATGATACTAAAAATTACTAGCTTTTGGGTGAGTTCCATGGTTTGTGTTACTAGCAGCTTAATTGTTCAGTTGGAATCATGGCCAATGAGTTGAGGATTTGCTACAAAATATCTGTAAACTGGAGAAAGATGGAATGTAAAATGCACCATTTCATCAATTTGTACAATAATTTTACTAATTCTCTTCTAATGTTAGCTCCTTTATCTCTGATATAACTATTAATCATGATGGAATTTTGTCTTCTTATGAACAGCAATACAGACAGATTAGATGACTTTGCTCATGAAACATGTACATTCTTTCAACTGTAGTTTTATAATTGGTTTTGCTATGTAGGTAGATACATGGTGATAGCACATTCATGGAAAGTCCTATTAACAGGTTAAGATTAAGATTACATGTAAAAAGAAAAAAAAAAAATGCTAAGTTGAGGCAGAATATGTGAGAGTGAGGGGACATGAAATAAAATTTCTTCTATTCAAAGTGGAGCATATTCTTGCATAAAAATATTCAGCCCACAGATGTTAATTATGAGTTGAAGAAATTTTATGTCAGACACTAAATACGGCCTTCACTATTTCTGAGTGTCGCCAGGTACTTCCCTGAGGGCATTGATATCTACTTTGAGAATGTAGGGGGAAAAATGCTTGATGCTGTGCTTCCCAATATGAAAGACCATGGCAGGATTTCTGTATGTGGATTGGTTTCACAATACAATCTTGATCAGCCTGAAGGTGTTCAGAACTTGATGTGTCTTATTTATAAAAGAATTCACATGAAAGGATTTGTTGTCTTTGATTACTATAACATTTATCCCAAGTTCTTGGATGTAATGCTGCCTTACATCAGAGAAGGGAAGATAATGTATGTGGAGGACATAGCTGAAGGCCTTGAGAGTGGCCCTGCTGCTCTGGTAGGACTTTATAGTGGCTGCAATGTTGGGAAACAAGTTGTTTTGATTGCTCGGGAGTGATTTGGCCGTGATTTATGTATCCATTTGCTATTATGTTGAGTTTTATGTCAAATTCTTCGATGTTAGAGGTCCACCTTGTGGTAGTTTAATAAAGCCTTGTCTGCAGCTAGGGAAAGGTTTATGGTTTGGTGTTGGGTACAATAAATCTACAAGAAGGAACTTTGACAATTTACAAAACCACATTATATGAGTTTCAACCTTTAACTTAGTCATGAATGATATGTTATATCATATTAAGGAAACTATGTTTAGTAAGCTTTGAGACCTGTAAGATAATAAAAACCTGGCTCCATCTCTAAAGAATGTGAATTGATATTTTTAAGAATCTGATTTGCAGGCATGTGTATTTTTCATTCTAGTATACAATGAAAACTTGAAAGTTGCTTAGTGTGGTGTGCAATACAATTTGAGCCAGAGATATTGTCAAATAAGCCATTATCATTTCTTGGAATTAAAAAAGTAGCTTTGAGAAATATCTGTTTCAGGTTGAGAGATTGATGACCTTAATCATATGCGACAACGCACAGGAACAGTTCAAGACAAAGCAACGTAGCCGTAAGCATTAGCTTAAAATGAAAAAATTAATTAATAATCTTTCATATCAAGAAACAAGAAGCATTTAAATACTATATTAAAATGAAAAAAAAATACTAATTATCTATAAAATTATCTTCTTATACCTCAAATTGTAATGAGCGGCCTTGTCTTTGCATACCAATTATAATGAAAAAAAATACTAATTATATATAAAATTATCTTCTTATACCTCAAATTGTAATGAGCGGCCTTGTCTTTTGCATACCAATTAAAATTTACCACTTTGTTTGAAGATGAAAATTTTCAAAATGTCAATGTAAAACTTAAAATAAATAAATAATATTATTTAAAGGAAACTATTCTCTCTCTTACAATAGATGAGTTTTGTGGTTTTTAAAATAATACTATTATTTAATAAAAGTAAAAATAAAAGTAAAAAAATAATGATTTTTTTTTTAAAGAGGGTAAATTACTAATATGGTTTTTGGACTATTAGATAAAGTTTGATTTGCTAACTCATTATCATGGCTTTTGAATGTAGATTGTGGTGTGTCTTTGGGTTAGAACTCCATTCTCTCTCCATTTCGGTCTACTTCAGTATATTCGGTCTACTTTGGTCTATTTGGACCATTTGCTAAACTTCAATTTGATTTGGTCCAATATGGTCCACTTCATCCATTTGCTCCACTTCAATCTATTTCGGTCCCTTTGGTCCACTTTTGTCCATTTTGGTCCACTACCACTTTTGTCCATTCAGTCCATTTAGTCCACTCGGTCCATTTAGCCCATTTCAATCAATTTAGCCTAATTCTGTCCTTTCGATCTATTTGGTACATTTCAGTCCACTGCAGTCCAATTCGGTCTAGTGGGTCCATTTAGTCCATTTTGGTCCACTTCTTTCCATTTGCTTTACTTTGATCCATTTCAGTCCTTAATAAAAATTCACATTTATCTTTCTATAATTTCCTACTCTCAAAAATGACATTGACCTAATATTAAAGGTTGTCTAAATTAAAAGCATTTATAATTGTGGAATGTAACCTCAAAAAATCAAAATGACAACGTTTTGGAAGCTTTAACAGTAGTCCAATTGGTGGATGGAAGAATCATATTGAGCACAGAATAAAAGTAGAACAAAATCCGATAAAAAAAAAAAAAATCAATATTTTTAAGAAATGAAATTTTAAAAAATCAAGGTCATTTAGATGAAAAGGGTTTTTTTTTTTTTTTTTTTTTTTTTTTTTGGGTCCCCTCAAGGTTCTTTGGACACGGTTCCTTGCTTTCACTTTGAAAGTAGACAAATCTTCATTCAAATGGAAAAGGAAAAAAAAATTATTAATTAATATTTTAGAATTGTTTTATACCATAATCTTAACTTTTCGTAATGCACTGTCATTAACATCACCTTGTATGTGATATCATGTATCAGGCAAAATTTCCCAATTACTAGTTTTAAATTTAATTATTGAAAAGTTACACTTTGTTAACTTGACATACTCTTGAATTCTCCTAATTCATTTAAGCTCTACGAACATTTCTTTTTTTAAGTACTCATGGAGAGCGATTTGATCCACAGATTTCATTATTAGAGAAGATGGCTACAAAAATAAGTTTGAAGAAGCTCAGAAAAAGCAACCTACAATTTTAGTGCAAACAATGTCATTACGTCGGGAAAAATGGGGACTGTCTACAAGGCAATGCTTCCGGACGGTACTTCCATGGCAGTTAAGAGGTTTCATGCACCACACAACATTTATTAGAATCAATTATCGGAGCTAATCACATTGGCTAGTTTCAAACATAATAATTATTTATTTAATAGGAGTAGGCGAGGATTGAACTTCAGATCTCTTATTCAATTCTTAGAAACTTTATCAGTTGAGCTAATTGGAACCCACATCACATTTTTTTTGTTTTCTATTGCAAGGTAGTGACTAGGTTTTCTCTCTATCAATTTGTGTATTTATATTTGTTTATTATTTGGTATAATAAATTTTGGTATTTCACTTAAAAAATTTTTTTGTAGTGTGTAGGTTATTTGCTTAAATTATTTCAATTTATTTATTAAATTGAATTATTTAAACTGTTTCTTTGTAATTTGAACACCCTTTAAGGGGTATTAATGTACTTATTTGTGATATATTATTACTTTTAAATTACTTTTAGATTTTTTAAAAAAAAATTTTGATTGTTGGTAATTATTCTTAAGCCTAAATTATAAGTTAAACTAAATAATATATATTTAAAAATAAATATTAATTAATCAATTAATTTTTTATTCCTTCTGTGTTATATCTTAATTTTTCAAAAAAATGTTGTGCCGTATCGTAGTGCATATAATTTTGTACCTCTGGTATTGTGTCGGTGCCACTATATCAAAGTTTGAAACTCTCCTATTAAAATTCTCATTTTTAATTTAAATTCAGATAATGTTTCCCCAAAAAAATATTATTAAAATTTCTATAAACTAGTACAAATTAGTTAAAAATGGTAATGAAAAATTGTGTGTATCTAATTTTTTTTAAAGTAGACAATATTTTAAGGACGATCAAGACAAAATCAAATGGATAACATGCATTGCAGTAGCTGATTTCTCAAAGTGTTGGGTCACACACGTGTCATCTCCTCAGTCCACAAACTTCATATTATAAAAGCAACAATAGTTGAAACTGAACACACAGCATAGATTGACGGAGAGAAACACTGAAACACCAGAAGCTCTTAGAAAGACTAACAATGGCTTGTGGTGTTGTTGGTGAAGAAGTGAGGAACAAGCAAGTAATATTGAAGGACTACGTGACTGGTTTTCCTAAAGAGTCGGACATGCAAGTGATCAATGGAACCATGAAACTTAAGCTACAAGAGGGGTCCCATGGAATAGTAGTGAAGAACCTTTACTTGTCCTGTGATCCTTACATGCGTATCCTGATGACAAGGGTTGAGGGTCCTAACGTGCTTACCTCCTATACTCCTGGCTCTGTAAGCTCTCTCTCTCTCTCTCTCTCTCTCTCTCTCTCTCTCTCTGCTTTCTTGGTTTTGCTTCCTTGGTTTTGCTTCCTCTATGTTAGGAACCACCGTAGACATATGGATAATAATTGTTGTTGTTATATTATTAAATGATGAATAAATTATCCATCTCCTAAAAATCTGTAATTTAACATAATATTAAAGCAAGAGGTCATGAGTTCAATGACCCTGTGTGAGCATGTATAAAAAAAAAAAAAAGCCAGTGTAAGAAAACTAAGTTCTTTAAGCATATGCTCCTAACGAATTAGCAGCTCCAACGATGAATGCCACACAGATTTCTCTAAGGCTCTCTGGCTCCCTAAAGCTCAATTCTCAACTCTGATGTCTTCTTTTTGGCTCAAGGAGCACGGAAACTGAAGTCCTCAATTGTTTGGTGCTTGCCTGTTTCCTTAAGTTGCTCGTATGAGCAGTGTTAGCTACTTGCTCGAGCAGGTTCTTATTTGAGCAAGACAAAATCCTGATTAGAAAACAGCCTCTGATAAAATTGCGCTCGAGCAAGATTTTTCAAATTGCAAAACTCTGAGATTGTCTCATTAGGGAATTTATTGGACCAACAATTTCACACTCAATACAAATTACATTGTCATGGATATTTGCCTATTCAAATCATCACAATATATATTAGTATGTAACATATAGGGTTGGAAAATTTTTAGAAAGATAATCATAATTAAATGGCAATTAACTAAATGGTCAAATTCTTTGTATGTTGTAAGCATTATCTAAATTTAAAAAATTAAAAAATTTCCACCTCTTGCAATATGTATAAGTTGAGTGGGCTTTGTAAAATGACTCAGCTTGTATCTTGATCTATGAGTGCAATTCTAATTTATTTTTATCATGATAACATGAGGCAGCCATTAACTGGGTTTGGGGTGGCCAAAGTTTTGGATTCAGGGCACCCAAACTTCAAGAAAGGTGACTTGATTTGGGGCACAACTTCATGGGAAGAATACAGCCTCATCACAGAACTGGAAGGACTCTTTAAAATCGAGCACACTGATGTACCCCTTTCCTACTATACTGGAATTCTTGGTAACTTAGTCATCTACTCATTCAATGAAATATTCTAGATTGAATTAGCCATTAAATTACAATGAATGCTGCTTGTGTATGCGCATGCATGTGTATGATTTGGATATGCATGTCTGCTTGGGTGTGTGTTTGTATGTATGAATTGGATATGCATGTGTTAGCTTGTAAAATTCTTATTTGAAGGTGATTACTTCATATTTTCAGATGCTCTATATATGCAAATGCACCATAAAACTATGTGAGTTTCATAGTTTCTTACTGCCATTTGTCTATTTTTCTCTTACTAGTTAGTTGTCATAGTTAAAAACAATGACGGTTAATAGTTATTCCATGGTGATGACCCTTACATTGTAATTATAACCCTCAAAAGTTTGAATCAAAACTTGAACGGATAATCCATATCCTTGAACTTTGATCTTGAGAAGCATGAATTCAATTCCTTTCTTGTGTTGAAATTTGGAGCTAGTGCGGTACAGTTGGGTCCTTGATCAATTCAATGAGCTGGCTCTGTAGTTTGCTGGAACATATTTCGTAATTACAACTGTTTATGATTGTGGCTTTAGATCAGATATAATTGGTAGATGTAGTTGATTCTGAACAAAGTATGTATTCTTAATTGAAATTATGTGTTGAGTTTAGTAGTCTAGTTGGTTAGATAATTCTAGGTTTTCGACTAAGTTTGCTATGTACATTCTGTTTAAATTAATTACATACCAACAGTGTGCATTTTAATATGGATGTTTAGCAACATTGCAACAGTCAATGTTATTAAATGAACATTTGACAAGATTAGGTGAGATTCTGCCATTTTACCTTTCCATCAACTAATATCCGCCCTATAATTGGCTGAACATTTGGATTTTATTCTAGGTATGCCTGGTTTGACTGCTTATGCCGGTTTTTATGAAGTTTGTTCTCCTAAGAAAGGAGAGTATGTCTTCATTTCTGCTGCATCAGGTGCAGTTGGTCAGCTTGTTGGGCAATTTGCAAAGTTGATGGGTTGCTGTGTAGTTGGTAGTGCTGGAAGTAAAGAAAAGGTGAGCTATTTCTATTTGGCATGCTTCAAAGTTGGGCCCTATTCTATTCTTTATATCCACTGCCTGCAATGAATTTTTTTGTCTTTTTGTTTTTGTTTTCTTTTCATAATATGATTCAATTACATGCAATGACCATAATTAAGCATTGTTAACCTGATCTTGTCACGTGTCATTGGATTTCTTCGAAAATTTATTGTCAATCTGACCCAATATATGAACTCTCAGAACATTAGAATTTCTCTGTTTCTAACATGAAGCTTACTTCTTTTGTTCTTACAGTCGCTTCTTTTTCTATGACATACTGAAATTTCCACCGGAAAACCTATAAACTCATAGAATTCTTAATAATTATTACCAAAATAATTCCCAACTTTCTCTTCCCATGGAATGGTTCTACGGTTAATGGACTACAATCTTCTGGCCACTATGTATACCTGGTTTTCTTCTTGAAAATTTTGGATGGGAAACTAAAGGTATATTGAAGGCCTTGTTTTAGAAATACAAACATCATATACATAAATAATTCTTTATAGGAAGTAATCATTGCATGGTTTTGAAAGGATAGATTTCTTGCTACAGTTGTTAGCCATACAATATCTTTCTTTCTCCTTCCCTTCTCTGCTCTAGAAGGGAATAAGCAGGCCAGTCAATACTCAACAAAAAAAATTTCTATCTTCTTTCTGTGCTTTGATGTCATGCAGGTTGATCTACTACGGAACAAGTTTGGGTTTGATGAGGCTTTCAATTATAAGGAAGAAACTGACTTGGACGGAGCTTTGAAGAGGTCAGTATCTATAAATATTTCTTAACACATTTCTTGCTCTGTAGCTTTAATTAATCATTGGACATCAGATGGATATAAAGTTGTTCCTTCTATCTTTCTTATCATCTATATATGTGTGTGTCTATATTTTTATACTATTAAGGATAACATACATGACACGGTCATCATCCTAATGATATTAGAAATTACTAGCTTCAGGTGAGTTCCATGGTTTACGTTACTAGCAGCTTAATCGTTGCATTGGAAGCATGGCCAACAGGTTGAGGCCTTTCTATAAAATATCCAAATAAAGAGATTGTTAGAATGTTGAATGCTCCATTTCATCAATTTGTATAATAATTTTACCTGCTTTATCCTTGATGTAACCATTCGTCACAATGAAACCATGTCTTACAGACAAAGCCATGTAAATGACGTTGCACATGAAAGTGTACATTCTTCAATTGCAGATTTTATATTTGATTTTTCTATGTAGGTAGATGCATGGTGATAACACATTAATGGAAAATCCTATTAACAAGAAAGGATTAAGATGGTAACGGAAATTCATAAGATTATATTATTGCAGTATTGATTATGCATTTGCAAATCCTTTTTAAAATAATGGTTATACTGCATCCACTAACATGCCCAGGCCTATCTGATTAAAATTTAAAATAAAAAAATAAAAAATAAAAACGAGGCAGAATAAGGGGAAGGGGAGGATAGGATTTTTTTTTTTTTTTTTAAAATCAAAGGTGCATATTCTCCCAATTTAAGTTTCAGCCCACAGCTGTTAATTATGAGCTATTGAAATGTTATCTCAGGCACTAAATACAGTCTTCACTATTTCTGAGTGTCACCAGGTACTTCCCTGAGGGCATTGATATCTACTTTGAGAATGTTGGGGGGAAAATGCTTGATGCTGTGCTTCTCAATATGAGAGACCATGGCAGGATTGCAGTATGTGGAATGGTCTCACAATACAATCTTGCTCAGCCTGAAGGTGTTCAGAATTTGATGTGTCTTATTTATAAAAGGATTCACATGGACGGATTTGCTGTCTTTGATTACTATAATGTTTATCCCAAGTTCTTGGCTGTAGTGCTGCCTTACATCAGAGAAGGGAAGATAAAGTATGTGGAGGACATAGCTGAAGGCCTTGAGAGCGGCCCTGCTGCTTTGGTAGGACTTTACAGTGGCCGCAATGTTGGAAAACAAGTTGTTTTGATTGCTCGGGAGTGATTTAGCCATGTTTTGTATATCGATTTGCTATTATGTAGAGTTTTATGTCAAATTCTTTGATGTTAGAGGTCCACCTTGTAGTAGTTTAACAAAGCTCTGTCTGGTTTATGGTTTGGTGTTTTAGTACAGGAAATCTACGAGAAGGAACTTTGAACATTTACAAACCACATTATATGGTTTTCAACCTTTAACTTAGTCATGGATGGTATGTTATATCTCATTATGGAAACCTGGCTCCATCTCTAGAGACTGTGAATTGATATTTTTAGGAATCCGATTTGCAGGAACATGTATTTTTCATTCTGGTGTACAACGAAAACTTGAGAGTAGCTCTGTTTGGTGCACAATGCAATTTGAGCCAAAGGTACTGTCAAATAAGCCATTATCATTTCTTGGAATAAACAAGTAGCTCTGTGAAATATCTGTTTCAGGTTGAGAGATTGATGGCCTTAATCATATGCAACCATGCACAGGGTCGGTTCAAGACAAAGTCACTTAGGCATTGCCTTAAGGCCCCCCAAAATCTAAATACAAAACATAAAAAATAAAAAATAAAAAATAATAATAATAATAATAATCTTGCATCTCAAGAAATGAGTAGCATTTAAATACTATATTAAAATGTAAAAGTTCTAATTATATATAAAATTATCATTTTATACCCCAAATTGTAATGAGCAGCCTTGCATTTGCTTACCCATTAAAACTTACAACTTTGTTTGAAAAAGAAAATTTTCAAATGTCAATGTAAAACTTTAAAATAATAATAATAATAATAATAATAATTTAAAGGAAACTATTCTCTCCCTCACAATAGATGAATTTTATGGTTTTTAAATAATAATATCAATGATAAATAAATAAATAAAAAGTAAAAATATAATTTTTTTATAAACAGGGTAAATTAATAATATGGTTTTTGGACTACTAGATAAATTTGATTTGCCAACTCATTTTCATGGCTTTTGAATGGAGTTTGTGATGTGTCTTTGTGTTAGAATTTCATTCTCTTTCCACTTTAGTCCATTTGGACCAATTTGATATAATTCGGTCCATTCAATCCACTAGGTCCATTTGGTCTATGTGGTCTAGTGGTTCCATTTAGTCCAGTGGGTTCATTTTGGTCCATAAGTTGAAAATCACATTTATTTTTCTATAATTTCCCACTTTCAAAAATGACATTGACCTAATTTTAAAGGTTATCTAAATTAAAAATCATTTATAATTGTGGAATTTAACCTCAAAATATCATTTGGAGTACAAAATTAGATGTAATATAATTAAAAACTAGTCGCAAACTCGCGCGATGCGCGGGAAAATTTGACATGATTATTTTTTATTAGATAATTATTGAATTAATATATTAGATTGTATATTTTTAAAAATTAAATAGTTGTTATATATTTGAAATTGTGTTTCAAATTAGAAGTTTTTTGTAGTGTAGCAAAATATATTTTGTAATTAGGTATTATATATAGTAAGCTATGTATGCAAACACAATGCAATATTAGAAAAAAAAAATTTTGATTGTGTGAGAACTATTAGACCAAGTGTAACTATGTATACTTTGTTTATTACTATACGGATGTATGCGATTTAACTCTTATAGGTATATCTTCTATACATAGATCCACATCGATCTCTTTCTTCCTCACAATTGAAACTAAGTGAAAAAGTAAATAAAGATAATTATACAATAGATCATTGTCAATAAATCATATATCATAAAGTAGAAATATAAAATAAAATAAAATGCAAAAAGAAAAAGTTTCTTAAGTATCTATACATAAAAACATTAATAGCATAATGACGTTGTAGAGTAAATTATATTTTATCTTATTCTCTTTTTGGCATTTTCAGTAAAGATGATTAACTAAGTAAAGTAAAAGTTTACCAAGAAAGTTCAAATTAACTAAAATTTTGATGGCGGAGATGCTAATTATATGTAATAAAATGACCAAAATAACAAATAACAAATAGATTTGAGAAAAACACATAAGATGCAACAATACAAAATTACTATATTGAATATTTTTTGACTTTTTTGATACTCTACAAATAAAACAACTTTATTCATTTTTTGTCACAGTATAGGCTAAAAAAGCGATTACAATGTTTATTATAATCTCCCCCTTTAGAGGTTATTTTATAAGCACTTTGATTGAAATCAAAATATGCTTTTTATTTCTTTTATATTTTTTGCCCAAAGGCAAGTTAGCCTACTAGATAATCCAAATGATTATCATATGGACCTACTACCATAGAGCAATTCGGTAAATGTCTATTATATCAAACATTTGATGATATTTTAGGTTTAAATATCATAGATCCGGCTTCTCAAAATAAATTGAATGTCTCTCCGCCATAAATCTAATAAGGGGATTCTCCACAACATCACCAACTTGAGTCTTGTAACGGCAAACTGATATCTTTTCATTACTTGTAACAACTACAATCTCGTCTTTGCGAGTTAAAAGCTCATTTGCCACAACCATATACATCTTGTACTTTTTAAAAGTCATATCAGTCTTCTCCAAAAGTATTTGTATATCTGTCTCTAGCTGTTTAGTCAGGCAGAAGAGAACTTTCAATCCCATTGCATTATAAAATAACAAAAATTCAAGGAACTTATCGCAAAAGGTTTTCTAAACAAAATTCCAGTAGAAAGGAGAATGATAAGCCCTCTACTGTTTTCAAGACATAAGGGATTATGAAAGGCCATACATCCTTTGCCTACCATTTTCTCTTTCTTAAATTCACATTACCAAAGAAGTATATGAAGTTAAAAACATTGTGATTACATTTATGTTCAATGGAAGTTCATTGGTAGACACGTTCAAATTCGTAGCCATATATATTTTGTTTCGATATAAACTCAAAATTTTTTTTTTTTTTTTTTTAGGGACTGGCTCACCTCCCGTTAAGAACCCTCCCATTACCTCCTGCTTTTAAATAGATTTGAGACACCTGTCAAATGATAAATCCAATGGTCAAAAACAAAACCACGTCACCCCACCTTATTTATCACACATCTACTTTTTTTCTTTTTTCTTTTTGTCTCAAACTTTCTCCCTCTGCAACATCACTGTTGCTGCACCATCACCAGAAAGGGGACCCTTCCACGGCAAAGAGCATAAGGAGACACGATCTGGTGGAGATCTTTCCATTGCCATTTACCTCTCCTTAAAAAACCCAGAAGCTAACAGATGGAACTTGACCCAGAGATCTTTGTTCCCAATCTTGTTTTATAAGCTTCACTTTCATAGGTTTGCTGGAATTTTATTAATGTTTGGGTTTTGCGGAATTTGAAATAAAATTGGCTCATGGTGTTTATAGATTTGACTTTTTTGAATCATTAAAATTTAGTAAATCCATTCTCCATCAAAAGAGAGAGAGAAAGGTTCTTGTACTTTGCTTCATGGCCTTGTGGACCTGTGCCTCCGCCAACAGACTGAAGCTTTCTTCTGTCCACGTGGTTGTTGTTGCAGAGAGAGGAAGGTTGAGACAAAACAGAGGAGAATGTGTGATAAATAAAGTGGGGTTGACGTGGTTTTATTTTTGACCGTTAGATTTATTATTTGACAGGTGTTTCAAATCTATTTTAAAACGGGAGGTAATGAGAGGGTTCTTCACTGGAGTTGAGCCGGTCCCTTTTTTTTTTTAAACAACATATTAACCCAAACCAAAATTCAACCAAAGCTATAAGAGAGATTTGTGATGAGAAATTTAAAAAATACAACATTAAAAAATTTAAAAAAAATATATCAACCTAAATTAGAGTTGTAAGAAAGAACAAAAATCAAACGAGAGAGAGAGTACTCATAGTTTTTGTGTGGAAAAAATATGGATTAATTGAAATAAATGATTTCAAATTTATACAAAATAAGATGGGGAGAAGAAGAGTTAAAATATAAGAAAGATAAAATGATGAAGGAAGTTTAACAATAAAGTAAAGAGTAGTCTGGAGATAAAAAGACAGGGGGATGGGAAAGGATGGATGAAGAGTTTTTTTTTTTTTTTTTTAAGAATAGGAAAATGAAAAGTTTAAATATTCAATTTTAAAAATTACTTGAAATTAGAAAGAATAAAACGAGAAGTTAAAATCAATTTGGGTAACTGAATATAATCAAACATTTGCATTTAATGAATAGTAATATTTTGTAATAAATAGTCTAACATGTGCATATATCTAAAAATAAATAAAGAATTCTTCAATTTTAACAATTACTTAAAATTAAAAAGAAGAAAATGAAAAATTGAAATCAATTTGAGTTGCTAAATAATTAAATATTTCCATTTAAAACAAATGAATAGTAACATGTTGAATAGTAATGGAGTGCATTAACAGGTTTGTCCATGAATTAAATTTAATTATTTTATATAAAATAAAATAGAAAAATCATAAAGGAAATTTTTTATTTTATTTTATATTTTTTTTAAAGTATGGTTGATGAAGTGGCTTAAGAGGAGTATATTAACATTAGATTTTACGTATCAGCTTTTAGATATATAATAATATAGACAGATAGATAGATAAAATACTTATCTACAATTTTTTTCTAACTTTGTTTTGTTTAAAAATGACAAAAATAAGATTTAAAAATAAATAAATAAATCCTCTAGCTCTGAAATGTTTCCTACAATGGAGGACAAGAATAGTTTAGTAGTTTCGAAGTGACCATGATAAAGAGAAAATAAAAAAGAATTCAACCAACGTGAATCGTCACTGCTGATTCTCACAGTCACGGCTAACAATCATCATGAGTGACGTATCATGGTACACATTTGACATTACACCCATTAAAAAAAAATCATCAGCGACGTAACATGGTACTCAGAACACACATTAAAATATTGACATGTAAAAGCGAGTCTTTTGGCTGAATATTGGTAAATTTGAAGTTAATTTGCGTTATAGTTACTGTTTGAACTTATTCAGGGAATTGAGGAAAGAGAGTGAATTTCGGCAACACCGTTGCCGAAATTCAACAAAAATTGGAGAGAGAAAGAGAAAAAGGGGGAGAGAGAGAAATTTTTGATTTTCGGCAACACCATCACCGAAAATCCTTCTGCCCAGACTTGCTGCCCGAGATGGTGTGCTGTGTGCTCAAGTGTGAAGTGCTCCCAAAACAAAAAAAAAAAAAATCCAATTGTGGCAATCCCATTGCCGAAATTGGGGAAGAAAAAAAAAAAATTTGTGTTACTTGTGGCAATGGCATTGCCGAAAATGGGAAGGAAAAAAAAAAAAAAATGGCCCCACCAAAAGGCTCTAGTGATTGCATCTAACTTATCACAGATAGTTTCAGGAACCTTAAAGCATGAAAATGTATAAAGAGGAAGTGACTGAAGAACAGAGGAGATAAGGGTAGTCCTACCAGCCTGAGAAAGTAACTTGGCCTTCCACCCTTGTAATTTTGAGGTCAACTTCTCTACCAAGAATTGAAAATCAGCAACTCTACTCCCCCTAAGTTTAAAATTAATACCTAAGTATTTGCTAGGGGTATCCACCAGATTGTCCTGGAGATCTGAGGCTAGAGTTTCCTGATCCTCCCTGCTCATATTTGGTGAACAACATAGATCAGATTTACTCATGTTAATCCTTTGTCCTGATAGGGTACAGTACCAATCCAATGTTCTTTTTACTGTCTCAATGGATTTTGCATCTTTTCTAAAGAAAAGAAGGGAGTCATCAGCAAAAACAAGATGAGTAAAAGATAACCCATTTCGACCTAGCTTTATACCCTTAAGTTCCTGACTGTGTTTTGCTTTTAGCAAAGTGAGAGGTAAAATGTTGGCACACGTTAGAAATAGATAAGGGGACAAAGGGTCTCCTTGCCTAATACCTCTTGAGGGTTTGAAACTTTGAGTGATGCTTCCATTCACCAATAAGGTGTATTGCACAGTGGAGACACATTCCATGATCCATTTGACCCAATTGGAACTAAAATTCATGGACAACAAAACAGCTTTTAAAAAATTCCAATCCACCCTATTATAAGCATTGCTCATGTCAATTTTTAGGGTTCCAAAACTAGCCTTTCTACCTCTTTTCTTTTTCAACACATCAAAAATTTCAAGAACAATGATGATATTATCAGTTATGTTTCTCCCCTTGATGAAGGCATTCTGAAAAGGTGTAATGAGATTATCCATGAAAGCTTTAAGCCTATTGACCATAACTTTAGAAATTACTTTGCAAATGACATTGCAAAGACTGATAGGCCTAAATTGAGACACACATTCAGGAAATTTAACCTTTGGGTTGAGAGTAAGGTAAGTTTAATTTAGAGTTTTGAGTAAGGAACCTGAATGGAAGAATGCTTGCACTGTGTTGTAGATATCATGCTTCACTGTTTGCCAAAAATCTTGGAAGAAGAATGCTGGAATGCCATCAGGACTTGGTGCTTTGTAGGGCCCTAATTGAAACACAGTGTCTTCAATCTCTCTAACTGAGACTGGTCTGTTCAAGTGAAAGCACTGCTGATTGGTCAACCGTGGGATAGGCAGGGTGTTTAGCTGTTCCATGATGCTCTCAACACTGCTAGTGGTGGAATTTCCATAAGCTGCCTTGAAATGATCCACAAATATCTTCTCAATCTCCACTGGGTCCTCTGTGGGAGTTCCATCACCCTTAGCAATGCAATGAACTCTGCTTCGAGCCCTCCTTTGTTTTACTATTGTCTGAAAAAACTTAGTGTTTCTATCCCCCTTCAGGATTAAGTCACTCCTAGCTTTCTGTGCCCACATCATTTCCTCTCTTTACAACAGAGTCTCAATATCCTCTCGAAGCATTCTTTCCTTAGTAATGTCATTCACCAAAGTAATGTTATTCTGAAGATCTTGAAACTGTTTCATTTTCTGCTGAATCTCTTTGTCTATTTTGCCAAAGACTTCTCTATTCCACTGAATAAAATCCTTCCTAACCATTGTAACTTTATGCATCAATTGGTATACTCTTGAACCTATTGTGTTGTTGCTCCATGCTTGCTGCACCACATTCTTACAGGAGGGATGGGTTGTCCACATTCGTTCAAACCTAAAAGGTCTTTTTCAAAATGGGAGCTGTAAATCAAAATCCAAGGTAATTGGACCATGGTCTGATCTGATTATTGGGTGGTTCCTTAAAGCATAATTTGGGTAGGCTTCAATCTACTCCACACTAGCAAAAGCCCTATCCAACTTTTCCATTACAAAACTGTCCTCCTCACAAAATTATTGCCCTTGTGCCACTAACTCACAAAATTGCAAATCTGAGATTAATTGTTGCAGCCTCTCTGCCCCAAGGATTGATCTATCTCCAAAAGTAAACTTATCCTTATTAGAAAGGATTTGGTTGAAATCCCCAATACACAACCACTTTGAGTGTGCAATCAGCTTTAGCTCCCAGAGTTTACACCAAACTTCTTCTCTCTTAGATTGTTGAGGATGACCATAAACAAAAGTGATTGAAAGGGGATTACCTCTATTATCCACCATATCCGTATGCACCAAATGCTTGGATTCAAACACAATTTGGATACTCTGTCTATCCCTCCAAGCTAGAAGCAGTCCACCACTCATCCCATCTCTTGGAAGTTCCCATCCATTCACAAAACCACATTTATCCCATACTATCTTTCCTCTATCTTTAGGTAACCGAGTCTGCATCAGAAACATCAGGTCTGGTTTTGACTCGTGGGCCTTTTTTTCGCATTGTAGAACTGCAGAGAATTTGCCCAAGCCTCTACAGTTCCAGCTGAAAATCCTCATGGTTGCTGGGGAAGCTGTTGAGGGCCAGCTTCCCTTTGCCCATTTGGATTCTCTTGGGTGGAACTAGTATCCCTAAGGTCTGTCTCTGAACCCCTTCTTTGGACCTCACTTCCTTCATCAACCCCTTGGTCATCGCCATCTCCCACTTTCTGGAAGAACCCACAGAAGAGTCTCTGCCTAATGTTCCTCCCTGACCTACCAATCTCTTTTCTGAATCTCTTCTTTGATGCTATCCCATGAACCATTAATTCAGAGGTGGTTCCCTCGACATCATGTCTTTGGGTCGAGGTTAAAGGTAAAGGATCTGAATGAGTTGTAGTCAGAGTTGGTGATTCTGATCTGATGCTGGACACACTATGGACACTATGTGGGCCTAACCCAGCCCATTGATTGATGAGGAAAGTTGGAATTTGTTCTGCTAGGCAGCCCATTTCAGCCTGATTCTGTTGTTGGCCTTGGTTAGCATTATCTCTGGCCCTGTTCAGCACATAGTTTTGGGCCTGAGCCCGTGATAAGCGAGGCCCATTTCTTGCATCACCGAGTTCAAAATTAAATCGGCCCTTGTTCACCCTTTGAACCAAATCTTCCACAAAGGAGTCAGGGGACTCCGGAATCATACCCCACTCCCACACTGAACCACTTCTAAGGGTGCCCATTTGTTAATTTGCTTGCCATTGTGTTTCTTTTTCTTTTTCTTTTTTTACCCTTTCTGTAATGTTCTTCACTTCTTATATGCCTTTGGCCATGTGAAAGAATATACATAAACTTGAGTCATAGCTAATGAAACTTGTGGATGTTGCTGCCTCCATATGGATGGACTTTACTAGAATGCAACATGGAAGAAAGGATTAGCTGCAGAGCAGCATCAATGTATTTGTGCAATCATGAATTTCTTTGTTGACATCGACATTCTGATTATTGATCCACTCTTAAGCGTGAATTTGAGAACAATGTGTCCAAAAACCTTAGGAAGTGGAGATTGGGACTCAGCACAGGCCCTCTAGAAACTTGGGCCACAAGGTTCTCCCACTTCAAGCATTAATGGGTGATATTGAAATAATAGTTACAGCCTCCAAGGGTTTATAAATGTGTTCCTCTCATTATGACTTTCTCAATGGTTTTTGATTCACTCAAATCAAGGCTTAAAATAAACATTTTCAAGTCATTTTAGTGATACCAGCTTGACTTAGAAGTTAGAAACCGATCCAATAGAGTTAAACCGAGCATTTTGCAAGCAGGCCAAGTCAATAGACTTTGAATTTGAACCTTTAGGCTGTAGGGAACTAGGCTAATTGTCATTTTGCAAATTCATGTCTTCTCACAATGCTTTTACAATCTATCATATTCTATCTTATAAGCAACACCGTGGCCCAGGTACACGGCCCCGCCCCGGCGGGGGGAGGGGGGGAGGGTGTTCTTTTTTGAAAGTGAGTAAAACAATTCATGCTGTCATACACGATTGAATCTGTGACCTCACAATTTCCTTTTCTTTATCAAATAAATTTCTTAATGTTGGTCACAATATATCATATCTCAGAGAAATTTGTATTCATATTATGCAAATGACACTCTGTACTGACCTTTTCAAAGCTGCATCCAAGTCATGCTCTTCATTATAATTGAAAGCATCATCAAAACCAAACTTATTCTTCAGTAGATCAACCTAATTTACAACAGAAGAAACATAAGTTTTTCACACTAAAAAAGGTAAGAAAAATTAAAATTAAATTAAATAAAAAGTAGAAGATTTTTTTTCATGTGAATGGTAAGTTCATCCCACCAGGTGCAGTCCACAATCAATGAAGTAGCATTCAAATAAAGAAGTAACGGTGAACTAAAAAGTACACATATCCTAATAGAATATACCTTTTCTTTACTTCCAGCACTTCCAACAACATAACAACCAAACAATTTTGCAAATTGTCCAACAAGCTGGCCAACTGCACCAGATGCTGCTGAAATGAAGACATATTCTCCTTTCTTAGGAGAACAAACTTCATGGAAGCCAGCATAAGCAGTCACACCAGGCATACCTATTTTGTAAACAAAAGAAAAAAAGTCAAAAGATTCAAATTAACACATTTACAGGGAAATTTGTATTGAAGCCCAATACACAATCACAAGAATCCTTAAATTAATTATGAAACTACTCTTGGAGACACGCATACATCAAAAGGGAATTAGCATAATATAGTTATCTTCTGTTGAATAAAAATCAATTCAAAACTTATAGAATGAGTAAAGAACTTACCAAGAAGGCCCGTATAGTAGGAAAGGGGTACATCGGTATGCTTGATCTTTTTTAGTCTTTCGGTTGCCGTGGTTAGGCTGTACTCTTCCCATCTAGTATTAGCTCCCCAAACTAAATCACCTACCTTGAAGTCTGGGTGCCCAGAATCCAAAACTTTAGCCACCCCATACCCGTTTAACGGCTGCAAGTGTTTACCAACAGAAGTTCACAATTGCAAGGTCAATATTGTATATACAACATCAATATAAACAAGCAAGCACTATATATATATATATATATATATATATATATGATTTAGAATGTAATGGGATTTAGATTTTTCGGTTTTTGCATCTAATAATTTACTTGCCACAAAAATTAAAAAATTAGATGAGACATGTAGCACAAAATTAGACCATAAGTTAGAATTCAATTAGATTTTCTCTTAGCTTTGCCTATTAATATATATATATATATATATTTATATATAGAATGCTATCTCATTAATCTCTTTTTATCTTACAAAGAATTAGTTAATCTATTAGTAATCTCTAAAATGTCTAACAAGGATATTCCTCTTCAAAAATTTTGCTTTCCTTCTTTCTGTCAATGAAGGATACTCTGCATTTCTCTCTCCTTCCTCATCATTTTTTTTTTGCCAGTAAAAGATTCTATCATCTTTTTGAATTTCTAAAATCCAATTGTCAAATTGAACAATTGTCTTAAGTTTTCAAACATAAATCACCATGAACAACATAAAACTCTATAGTTGGAACCCAAAATTTCCAATTTCCAACTATAAAAGAATAAGAATTCAAAATATCATCTTGCTATGCTATCATATTATGGACACACTCCAAATTTAATTAAAACAACCCCACTTCAAATAAGTCAAAAACAGTAACAATTATCAGTATTCCATATCCCATAAAATTTTCTGGGGAGTCAAACAGAGAACTCACAGAGCCCGGGGTGTAACAGGAGAAATCGCTAGGAACAACTGGTTGCATTAGGATACGCATTATAGGATCGCAGGACAAGTAAAGGTTCTTCAAAAGAACAGCATTGGAACCCTCTGGAACCTTCAATTTTATGGTACTTGTGGTCACGTACATGTCTGATTCCTTTGGAAAACCAGTGACATAGTCCTTGAATATCACTTGCTTGTTACTCACTTCCTCTCCAACATTTGCCATTGCCACTAGTACAATCTTTGTTGTTTCACTTTCACTGTCTGTGTTTTGTGTTTTGTCTGAAACGGTTCTATTTTTTTTTTGAGATAACGGTTTCTATTTATACTTACAGGAGTTGTGTGAGTGCTTACATGACAATATTTTAATGTGTTCTGAGTACCATGATACGTCTCTGATGATTTTTTTAATGTGTGTAATGTCAAATGTGTACCATGATACGTCACTGATGATTGTTAACTGTGACTGAGAAAATCAGCAGTGACGATTCACGTTTGTTGAATTCTTTTTCATTTTATTTATCATGGTCACTTCGAAACTGCTAAACTTTTCTTGTGCTCCATTGTAGGAAACATTTCACAACTAGAGGATTTATTTATTTATTTATTTTCTTTTTTAAACAAAAACAAAGTTAAAAAAAAAAAAAAAGATAAGTATATTATCTATGTATATATATTATATATCTCATACGTAAAATTTAATATTGTTATACTCCTCTTGAGCTACTTCATTAGCCACGTCATACTTAAAAAAAAAATTCTTTATGATTTTCCTATTTAATTTTATATAAAATAATCAAATATAATTCATGGACCCATTACTATTCAACATGTTACTATTCATTTGTTTTAAATGCAAATATTTGACTATTTAGCTACCCAAATTGATTTCAACTTTTCATTTTTCCTCTTTCTAATTTCAAATAATTGTTAAAATTGAATAATCTATTATCTTTTTAGTGGATATATGCACATGTTTGACTATTAATTTAATTACAAAATATTACTATTCATTAAATGCTAATGTTTGACTATATTCAACTACCCAAATTGATTTCAACTTCTCGTTTTCTTCTTTCTAATTTCAAGTAATTTTTAAAATTGAATATTTAAACTTTTCATCTTTCTATTCTAAAAAAAAAAAAAAAAAAAAACTCTTCTTCTCTTCCTCCGTCCTTTCCCCTCCCTCTTTATTTTTTTTAAACTCTTTACTACTCTTTACTTTACCGTCAAACTTCCTTCATCATTTTATCTTTCTTATATTTTAACTCTTCTTCTCCCCATCTTATTTTGTATAAACTTGAAATCATTTATTCCAATTAATCCATATTTTTTCCACACAAAAACTTTGAGTACTCTCTCTCTCTCTCTCGTTTGATTTTTGTTCTTTCTTATAACTCTAATTTAGGTTCATTTTTTTTTATTTAATTTTTTAGTGTTGTATTTTTTAAATTTCCCGTCACAAATCTCTCTTATAGTTTTGGTTGAATTTTGGTTTGGGTTAATACGTTGTTTATTTTTATTTTTATTTTTTTTATATATAAAAAAATAGAAATTTGAGTTTATATCAAAACAAAATATATATGGCTACAAATTTGAATGTGTCTACCAATGGACTTCCATTTAACAGAGATGTATTCACAATATTTTTAACTTCATATACTTCTTTGGTAATGTGAATTTGAGAAAGAGAAAAGGGTAGGCAAAGGATGTATGGTCTTTCATAATCCCCTATGTCTTGAAAAAAGTGGAGGGCCTATATATTATTCTCCTTTCTACTGGAATTTTGTATAAAAAACATTATGCTATAAAATTCCTTGACTTTTTGTTATTTTATAATGAAATTGGACTAAAAGTTTTCCTCTGCTTGACTAAACAGCTAGAGACAAATATACAAATACTTTTGGAGAAGATGATATGGCTCTTAAAAAGTACAGGATGCATATGGTTGTGGCAGATGAGCTTTTAACTCGCAAAGACGAGGTTGTAGTTGTTACAAGCAATGAAAAGATATCAGTTTGCCATTACAAGACTCAAGTTGGTGATGTTGTGGAGAATCTCCTTATTAGATTTATTGTGGAGAGACATTCAGTTTATGTTGAGAAGCCGAATCTATGATATTTAAACCTAAAATATCATTAAATGATTGATATAATATACATTTACCAAAAATTGCTCTATGGTAGCAAGTCCTTATGATAATCATATGGATTATCTAGTTGGCTAACTTGCCTTTGGGTAAAAAATATAAAAGAAATAAAAAACATATTTTGATTTCAATCAAAGTGCTTATAAAATAACCTCTAAGGGGGGAGATTATAATAAACACTTTAATCGCTCTATAGCCTATACTATGACAAAAAGTGAATAAAGTTGTTTTATTTGTAGAGTATTATATTCAGTGTAGTAATTTTGTATTGTTGCATCTTATGTGTTTTTCTCAAATCTATTTGTTTTTTTTTTTTTTTTTGGTCATTTTATTACAAATAATTAGCATCTCCACCATCTAAATTTTAGTTAATTTGAACTTTATTGTTAAGCTTTTGCTTTGCTTAGTTGATCATCTTTACTGACAATGCCAAAAAGAGAATAAGATAAAATATAATTCTAGAGCATCATTATGCTATTAATGTTTTTATGTATGGATACTTAAGAAAAATTTTCTTTTTGCATTTTATTTTATTTTATATTTCCACTTTATAATATATGATTTATTGATGATGATCTATTGTGTAGTTATCTTTATTTACTTTTTCACTTAGTTTCAATTGTGAGGAAGAAAGAGATCGATGTGGATCTATGTATCGAAGAAAAATATACCTATAAGAGTTAAATTGCATACATCTGTATAGTAATAAACCAAATATACATAGTTACACTTGGTCTAATAGTTCTCACACTATCAATTTTTTTTTTTTTTTTTTTAATATTGCATTGTGTTTGCATACATATCTCACTGTATATAATACCTGACTACAAAATATTTTTTGCTACACTACAAAAAAACTTCTAATTTAAAACATAATTTCAAATAACAACTATTGAATTTTTAAAAATATACAATCTGATATATTAATTCAATAATTATCCAATAAAAAATAATCATATCAAATTTTCCCGCGCATCGCCCGAGTCTGTGACTAATAATTAATTATATTAAGTCTAATTTTGTATTCCAAATGATATTTTGATTTTAACTTCCACAATTATAAGTGATTTTTAATTTAGATAACCTTTATAGAAAGTGGGAAATTATAGAAAAATAAATGTGACTATCAACTTATGGACCAAAATGAACCCACTGGACTGAATGGACCCACTGGACCACATAGACCAAATGGACCTAGTAGACTGAATGGACTGAATTAGATCAAGTTGGTCCAAATGAACTGAAGTGGAAAAAGAATGAAATTCTGACACAAAGACACATTACAAACTCCATTCAAAAGCCATGAAAATGAGTTAGCAAATCAAATTTATCTAGTAGTCCAAAAACCAAATTATTAATTTACCCTATTTTTTAAAAATCATTATATTTTTACTTTTTATTTATCGTTGATATTATTATTTTAAAACCATAAAATTCATATATTGTAAGGGAGAGAATAGTTTCCTTTAAATTATTATTATTATTATTATTATTATTATTATTATTATTTTAAAGTTTTACATTGACATTTGAAAATTTTCTTTTTCAAAAAAGGTTGTAAGTTTTAATGGGTAAGCAAAGAAAAGGCTGCTCATTACAATTTGGGGTATAAAATGATAATTTTATATATAATTAGAACTTTTACATTTTAATATAGTATTTAAATGCTTCTCATTTCTTGAGATGCAAGATTATTAATTATTATTATTATTATTTTTTATATTTAGATTTTGGGGGGCCTTAAGGCAATGCCTAAGTGACTTTGTCTTGAACCGACCCTGTGCATGGTTGCATATGATTAAGGCCATCAATCTCTCAACCTGAAACAGATATTTCACAGCGCTACTTGTTTATTTTAAGAAATGATAATGGCTTATTTGACAGTACCTTTGGCTCAAATTGCATTGTGCACCAAACAAAGCTACTCTCAAGTTTTCGTTGTACACCAGAATGAATAATACATGTTCCTGCAAATCGGATTCTTAAAAATATCAATTCACATTCTCTAGAGATGGAGCCAGGTTTTTTCTATCTTACAGACCTCAAAGATTACTAATCATAGTTTCCATAATGAGATACAACATACCATCCATGACTAGTTTAAAGGTTGAAAACCATATAATGTGGTTTGTAAATGTTCAAAGTTCCTTCTTGTAGATTTCCTGTACTAAAACACCAAACCATAAACCAGACAGAGCTTTGTTAAACTACTACAAGGTGGACCTCTAACATCAAAGAATTTGACATAAAACTCTACATAATAGCAAATCGATATACAAAACATGGCTAAATCACTCCCGAGCAATCAAAACAACTTGTTTTCCAACATTGCGGCCACTGTAAAGTCCTACCAAAGCAGCAGGGCCGCTCTCAAGGCCTTCAGCTATGTCCTCCACATACTTTATCTTCCCTTCTCTGATGTAAGGCAGCACTACATCCAATAACTTGGGATAAACATTATAGTAATCAAAGAAAGCAAATCCATCCATGTGAATCCTTTTATAAATAAGACACATCAAATTCTGAACACCTTCAGGCTGAGCAAGATTGTATTGTGAGACCATTCCACATACTGCAATCCTGCCATGGTCTCTCATATTGAGAAGCACAGCATCAAGCATTTTCCCCCCAACATTCTCAAAGTAGATATCAATGCCCTCAGGGAAGTACCTGGTGACATCGGAAATAGTGAAGACTGTATTTAGTGCCTGAGATAACATTTCAATAGCTCATAATTAACAGCTGTGGGCTGAAACTTAAATTGGCAGAATATGCACCTTTGATTTAAAAAATAAATAAAAAATTTCCTATCCTCCCCTTCCCCTTATTCTGCCTCGTTTTTTTTTTTAATCAGACAGGCCTGGGCATGTTAGTGGATGCAGTATAACAATTATTTTAAAAAGGATTTGGAAATGCATAATCAATACTGCAATAATGTAATCTTATGAATTTCCGTTACCATCTTAATCCTTTCTTGTTAATAGGATTTTCCATTAATGTGCTATCACCATGCATCTACCTACATAGAAAAATCAAATATAAAATCTGCAATTGAAGAATGTACACTTTCATGTGCAAAGTCATTTACAAGGCTTTGTCTGTAAGACATGGTTTCATTGTGATGAATGGTTACATCAAGGATAAAGGAGGTAAAATTATTATACAAATTGATGAAATGGTGCATTCTTTATTCTAACAATCTCTTTTTTTGGATATTTTATAGAAAGGCCTCAACCCATTGGCCCTGCTTCCAATGCAACGATTAAGCTGCTAGTAACGTAAACCATGGAACTCACCCAAAGCTAGTAATTTCTAATATCATTACGATGATCAAGACCATGTCATGTATGTTATCCTTAATAGTATAAAAATATAGACATACACATATATAGATGATAAGAAAGATAGAAGGAACAACTTTATATCCATCTGATGTCCAATGATTAATTAAAGCTACAGAGCAAGAAATGTGTTAAGAAATATTTATAGATACTGACCTCTTCAAAGCTCCATCCAAGTCAGTTTCTTCCTTATAATTGAAAGCCTCATCAAACCCAAACTTGTTCCGTAGTAGATCAACCTGCATGACATCAAAACACAAAAAGAAGATAGAAATTTTTTTGTTAGGTATTGACTGGCCTGCTTATTCCCTTCTAGAGCAGAGAAGGGAAGGAGAAAGAAAGATATTGTATGGCTAACAACTGTAGCAAGAAATCTATCCTTTCAAAACAATGCAATGATTACTTCCTATAAAGAATTATTTATGTATATGATGTTTGTATTTCTAAAACAAGGCCTTCAATATACCTTTTGTTTCCAATTTAAAATTTTCAAGAAGAAAACCAGGTATACATAGTGGTCAGAAGATTGTAGTCCATTAACCGTAGAACCATTCCATGGGAAGAGAAAATTGGGAAGTATATAAGTTTATAAGTTTTCCTGTGGAAACTTCAT
Source organism: Notholithocarpus densiflorus (assembly GCA_030021035.2). Taxonomy (NCBI): domain Eukaryota; kingdom Viridiplantae; phylum Streptophyta; class Magnoliopsida; order Fagales; family Fagaceae; genus Notholithocarpus; species Notholithocarpus densiflorus. Next base: position 39,304 of record JARYZH020000908.1, read on the forward strand.
TATGTCATAGAAAAAGAAGCGACTGTAAGAACAAAAGAAGTAAGCTTCATGTTAGAAAGAGAGAAATTCTAATGTTCTAAGAGTTCACATATTGGGTCAGGTTGACTACAAATTTTCGAAGAAATCCAATGACACGTGATGAGATCAGGTTAGCAATGCTTAATCATGGTAATTGCATGAAATTGAATCATATTATGAAAAGATAACAAAAAAAAAAAAGTTCAATGCAGGCAGTGGATAAAGAATAGATAGGGCCCAACTTTGAAGCATGCCAAATAGAAATAGCTCACCTTTTCTTTACTTCCAGCACTACCAACTACATGGCAAGCCATCAACTTTGCAAATTGCCCAACAAGCTGACCAACTGCACCTGATGCAGCAGAAATGAAGACATACTCTCCTTTCTTAGGAGAACAAACTTCATAAAAACCGGCATAAGCAGTCAAACCAGGCATACCTAGAATAAAATTCAAACACAGCCAATTATAGGGCAGACATTATATGATGGAAAGGGAAAGCAAATGAAAATCTCACCTAATTTTGTAAAATTTTCATTATCTAACCAACTAGACTACTAAACTCAATACATAATTTCAATTAAGAATAAGTACTTTGTTCAGAATCAACTACATCTACCAATTATATCTGATCTAAAGCCACAATCATAAACAGTTGTAATTACGAAATCTGTTCCAGCAAACTACAGAGCCAGCTCACTGAATTGATCAAGGACCCAACTGTACCACACTAGCTCGAAATTTCAACACAAGAAAAGAATTGAATTCATGCTTCTCAGGATCAAAGTTAAAGGACATGGATTATCCGTGCAACTTTTGATTCAAACTTTTGAGGGTTATAATTACAATGTAAGGGTCATCACCATGGAATAACTATTAACAGTCATTGTTTTTAACTATGACAACTAACTAGTAAGAGAAAAATAGACAAATGGCAGTAAGAAACTATGAAACTCAAATAGTTTTATGGTGCATTTGCATATATAGAGCATCTGAAAATATGAAGTAATCACCTTCAAATAAGAATTTTACAAGCTAACACATGCATATCCAATTCATACATACAAGCACACACCCAAGCAGACATGCATATCCAAATCATACACATGCACGCACATACACAAGCAGCATTCAATGTAATTTAATAGCTAATTCAATCTAGAATATTTCATTGAATGGGTAGATGACTAAGTTACCAAGAATTCCAGTATAGTAGGAGAGGGGTACATCGGTGTGCTCAATTTTAAAGAGTCCTTCCAGTTCTGTGATGAGGCTGTATTCTTCCCATGAAGTTGTGCCCCAAATCAAGTCACCTTTCTTGAAGTTTGGGTGTCCTGAATCCAAAACTTTGGCCACCCCAAACCCAGTTAATGGCTGCCTCATGTTATCATCAGAAAAAGAAATTAGAATTGCACTCATAGAACAAGATACAGGCTGAGTCATTTTACAAAGCCCACTCAACATATATATATTGCAAGAGGTGAAATTTTTTAAATATTTTTAATTTAGATAATGCTTACAACATACAAAGAATTTGACCATTTAGTTAATTGCCATTTAATTATGATTATCTCTCTAAAAATTTCAACAATATAATTATCCAACCCTATATGTTACATACTAATATATATTGTGATGATTTGAATAGGCAAATATCCATGACAATGTAATTTGTATTGAGTGTGAAATTGTTGGTCCAATAAATTCCCTAATGAGAGAAGTTCAGAGTTTTGCAATTTGAAAAATCTCGCTCGAGCGCAATTTTATCAGAGGCTGTTTTCTAATCAGGATTTTTGTCTTGCTCAAATAAGAACCTGCTCGAGCAAGTAGCTAACACTGCTCATACAAGCAACTTAAGGAAACAGGCAAGCACCAAACAATTGAGGACTTCAGTTTCCATGCTCTATGAGCCGAAAAGAAGACATCAGAGTTGAGAATTGAGCTTTGGGGAGCCAGAGACCCTTAGAAAAATCTGTGTGGCTTTCATCGTTGGAGCTGCTAATTCGTTAGGAGCATATGCTTAAAGAACTTAGTTTTCTTACACTGGCTTTTTTTTTTTTTTTTTATATGCTCGCACAGCTGTGCAGGTGGATTGAAATCATGACCTGTTGCTCTGATACCATATCAAATTATCGATTCTCTTAAAAGGAGATGGATAATTTATTCATTTATTATAACCACAATTATTATCCATATGCCTACAGTGGTTCCTAACATAGAGGAAGCAAAACCAAGAAAACAGAGAGAGAGAGAGAGAGAGAGCTTACAGAGCCAGGAGTATAGGAGGTAAGCACGTTAGGACCCTCAACCCTTGTCATCAGGATACGCATGTAAGGATCACAGGACAAGTAAAGGTTCTTCACTACTATTCCATGGGACCCCTCTTGTAGCTTAAGTTTCATGGTTCCATTGATCACTTGCATGTCCGACTCTTTAGGAAAACCAGTCACGTAGTCCTTCAATATTACTTGCTTGTTCCTCACTTCTTCACCAACAACACCACTAGCCATTGTTAGTCTTTCTAAGAGCTTCTGGTGTTTCAGTGTTTCTCTCCGTCAATCTATGCTGTGTTTTCAGTTTCAACTATTGTTGCTTTTATAGTATGAAGTTTGTGGACTGAGGACATGACACGTGTGTGTGCGCCAAACACTTGAGAAATCCACTACTGCAATGCATGTTATCCATTTGATTATGTCTTGATCGTCATTAAAATATTGCCTACTTTAAAAAAAGTTAGATACACACAATTTTTCATTACCATTTTTAACTAATTTGTACTACTTTATCGAAATTTTAATAATATTTTTTTGGCGAAACATTATCTCTGAATTTAAATTAAAAATGAGAGTTTTAATAGGACAGTTTCAAACTATAATATAGTGGCACCGACACAATACGAGAGGTACAAAATTATATGCATTACGATACGACACAACATTTTTTGAAAACTTAAGATATGACATAGAAGGAATAAAAAATTAATTGATTAAATTAATATTTATTTTTGAATATATATTATTTAGTTTAACCTATAATTTAGGTTTAAAAAATAATTACCAACAATCAAAATTTAAAAAAAATATATATCTAAAATTAATTTAAAAGTAATAATATATCGCAAATAAGTACATTAATACCCCTTATTCAAATTACAAAGAAACATTTTAAATAATTCAATTTAGTAAATAAATTGAAATAATTTAAGCAAATAACCTACACACTACAAATTATTATTTTTAAATGAAAAACCAAAATTTATTATACTAAATAATAAATAAATAAATAAAAATACACAAATTGATAGAGAAAAAACCAAGTCACTACCTTGTAATAGAAAACAAAAAATGTGATGTGGGTTCCAGTTAACTCAACTGGTAAAGTCTCTACTGATTGAATAAGAGATTATTAGGAGCAAACACCATATGATGAAATTTTCTCAAAAACAAAAAAAAAAAACAAAACAAAAAGGGTGTAGTTACAAGCAACTTTGTTTTGTTCTTTTTCTCTTGTACAAATGAGTAACAACTGTGTTCGGGACATATTCCTATTAAGTAAATAATTCTTTTTCTCATGACACCTATTAAATAAATAATTATTATGTCTCAAACTAGCCAATGTGATTAGCTCTGATTGTGTGATGCATGAAACCTCTTAACTGCCATGAAAGTACCATCCGGAAGCATTGCCTTGTAGACAGTCCCCATTTTTCCCGATGTAATGACATTGTTTGCACTAAAATTGTAGGTTGCTTTTTCTGAGCTTCTTCAAACTTATTTTTGTAGCCATCTTCTCTAATAATGAAATCTGTGGATCAAATCACTATACAAGAGTACTTAAAAAAAAAATGATCATAGAGCTTAAATGAATTAGGAGAATTCAAGAGTATGTCAAGATAACAAAGTGTAACTTTCAATAATTAAATTTAAAACTAGTAATTGGGAAATTTTGCCTGATATATGATATCACATACGGGAAATTATTGTTTACTCCCGGAGTACCATAAATACGTACTCCCCTCTCTCACATAAATGGTAGGTCCCATTAATTAAATTCATGGTGGGACTCACCATTCATGTGAGAAGAAGGAGTACGCATTTATGATATTTCAAGAGTATCTAATAATTTTCCATCACATACAAGGTGATATTAATGACGATGCATTAAGAAAAGTTAAGATTATGGTATAAAATGATTCTAAAATATTAATGAATACAATTTTTTTATTCCTTTTCCATTTGAATGAAGATTTTCTACTTCCAAAGTGAAAGCAAGGGAACCGTGTCCGAAGAACCTTTAGGGGACCCAAAAAAAAAAACAAAAAAAAAAAAACCCTTTTCATCCAAATGACCTTGAATTTTTCAAATTTTGTTTCAAAATATCTTGATTTTTTACTTTTTTTTTTTATCCAATTTTGTTCAACTTTTATTCTGTGTTCAAAATGGTTCTTCCATCCACCAATTGGACTATGGTTAAAGCTTTCAAAACATTGTCATTTTGATTTTTTGAGGTTACATTCCATAATTATAAATGCTTTTAATTTAGACAATCTTTAATATTAGGTCAATGTCGTTTTCGAGAGTAGGAAATTATAGAAAGATAAATGTGACTTTAACTTAAGGACTGAAATGGATTGAAGTAAAGCGAATGGATTGAAGTGGACCAAAAAAGATTGAATGGACCAATTTGACTGAATTGGACCGCAATGGACTGAAGTGTACCAAATAGACTGAAAGGACCGAATTAGGCTAAATGGACTGAAATGGGCTAAATGGACCGAATGGACAAAAGTGGTAGTGGACCAAAATGAACTAAATGGATAGAAGTGGACCAAAGGGATGAAATAGACTGAAGTGGAGCAAATGGATGAAGTCCGTATTGGACCAAATTAAACTGAAGTTTAGCGAATGGTCCAAATAAACCAAAGTGGACCGAATGTACTAAAGTAGACCAAAATGGAGAGAGAATGGGGTTCTAACCCAGAGACACACCACAATCTCCATTTAAAAGCTATGATAATGAGTTAGCAAATCAAACTTTATCTAGTAGTCCAAAAACCATGTTAGTAATTTACCCTCTTTAAAAAAAATCATTATATTTTTACTTTTATTTTTATTTTTATTAAATAATAGTATTATTTTAAAAACCACAAAACACATCTATTGTAAGAGAGAATAGTTTCCTTTAAATAATTATTATTATTTATTTTAAGTTTTACATTGACATTTTAAAATTTTTCATTTTCAAACAAAGTAGTAAATTTTAATTGATATGCAAAGACAAGGCCACTCATTACAATTTGAGGAATAAGACGATAATTTTATATATAATTAGTATTTTTCTTTCATTTTAATATAGTATTTAAATGCTTCTCGTTTCTTGATATGAAAGATTATTAATTATTATTTTTTATTTATATTTGTGTTTTTTTTTTTTGTTGGGGGGGGGGGGGGGGGTCTTCAGCTAATGCCTACGGCTACGTGGCTTTGTCTTGTGCTGTTCCTTTGCATTGTCGCATATGATTAAGGTCATCAATCTCTCAACCTGAAACAGATATTTCTCAAAGCTACTTTTTTAATTCCAAGAAATGATAATGGCTTATTTGACAATACCTCTGGCTCAAATTGTATTGCACACCAAACTAAGCAACTCTCAAGTTTTCATTGTACACTAGAATGAATAATACAGATGCCTCATGCCTGCAAATCAGATTCTTAAAAATATCAATTCACATTCTTTAGAGATGGAGCCAGGTTTTTTTTTAATTATCTTACAGGTCTCAAAGCTTACTAAACATAGTTTCCTTAATAAGATATAACATATCATTCATGACTGAGTTAAAGGCTGAAACTCATATAATGTGGTTTTGTAAATTGTCAAAGCTCCTTCTTGTAGATTTATTGTACTCAACACCAAACCATAAACCTTTCCCTGGCTGCAGACAAGGCTTTATTAATCTACCACAAGCTGGACCTCTAACATCGAAGAATTTGACATAAAACTCAACATAATAGCAAATGGATACATAAATCATGGCCAAATCACTCCAAGCAATCAAAACAACTTGTTTCCCAACATTGCAGCCACTATAAAGTCCTACCAGAGCAGCAGGGCCACTCTCAAGGCCTTCAGCTATGTCCTCCACATACATTATCTTCCCTTCTCTGATGTAAGGCTGCATTACATCCAAGAACTTGGGATAAATGTCATGGTAATCAGAGACAACAAATCCTTTCATGTGAATTCTTTTATAAATAAGACACATCAAGTTCTGAACACCTTCAGGCTGATCAAGATTGTATTGTGAAACCAGTCCACATACAGAAATCCTGCCATGGTCTTTCATATTGAGAAGCACAGCATCAAGCATCTTTCCCCCTACGTTCTCAAAGTAGATATCAATGCCCTCAGGGAAGTACCTGGTGACACTCAGAAATAGTGAATGCTGTATTTAGTGTCTGACATAAAATTTCTTCTACTCATAATTAACATCTATGGGCTGAATATTTTTATGCAAGAATATGCTCCACTTTGAATAGAAGAAATTTTATTTCATGTCCCCTCACTCTCACATATTCTGCCTCAACTTAGCATTTTTTTTTTCTTTTAACATGTAATCTTAATCTTAACTTGTCAATAGGATTTTCCATGAATGTGCTATCACCATGTACCTACCTACTTAGAAAAACCAATTATAAAACTACAGTTGAAAGAATGTACATGTTTCATGAGCAAAGTCATCTAATTTGTCTGTATTGCTATTCATAAGAAGACAAAATTCCATCATGATTAATAGTTATATCAAAGATAAAGGAACTAACATTAGAAGAGAATTAGTAAAATTATTGTACAAATTGATGAAATGGTGCATTTTACATTCCAACTTTCTCCAGTTTACAGATATTTTATAGCAAAACCTCAACTCATTGGCCATGATTCCAACTGAACAATTAAGCTGCTAGTAACACAAACCATGGAACTCACCCAAAAGATAGCAATATTTAGTATCATTATGATAATCAAGACCATGTATGTTATCCTTAATAGTATCATTATGTGATCCTCTCATGCAATTCTTTATGAGGAAAGCTATAGGTCCCTCCGGATATCTTTACTACGCCCCTGTCTCCGTAAGTCAATCTGAAGAATACTATAATTTTTTTTAAGGAATACTATAAATTTTACTACATGTCTGTATAAGATATGTCATGAATTAGTAAGACAATTATTATATGTTGATGTCTGACAAATTCATTGCCTCATCTATTTGTAAACTTTTTATACTAAAATTTGTACTAGCTTTAGTATTTGTTTCATACCATGGTGTATACATGTGATATTGATACTGAAATTGTAATTTGTTTTCTAATTTTCGTGAAATCATATACACATGCAGCTAGTTTTCGGGTATGGTGTGGCGAAAGTATTGGATTCTGGGCATCCAAAATTGAAGGTAGGGGACTTGGTTTGGGGGATCACAGGATGGGAAGAGTACAGTCTAATCACCAAAACAACTGATACTCTCATTAAAATCCAGCATACTGACGTACCTCTTTCCTATATACTACAAATTTCAGCAAATCAAGTTGAAATCTGTATGGTCAATTATAGATACTTGAACCATAAAGTTAATTAAAGGAGTATAAATCAATGTTTAATTTCTTTGGTTTAATTTTTTTTTTCTTGGTCATGTTACTTCACTTTTGAATGAATTTCAATGCTACATCTGAATTTGAGGATTTTTTTTTCTCCACAGGTATGCCTGGTATGACTGCGTATACTGGTTTCAATGAGGTTGGGACACCTAAGAAAGGAGAATATGTATTTGTTTCAGCAGCTTCTGGTGTAGTTGGTCAGCTTATTGGACAGTTTGCAAAGTTGGAGGGTTGTTATGTGGTTGGAAGTGCTGGAAGTAAAGAAAAGGTATAGCACACAATCATTGCTATTTGAGATGTGTCGTATAGTATCTAGTTTCATTTTATATACTATATGTTACAATAATTTTGATTCTTTCTTTCTTTTTTTGTTATTTTGTGAATTGAAGAGTTTACCCTTCAAATGAACTCTTTCTTTTTCTTCTGCATCAGGTTGATCTATTGAAGAATAAGCTTGGGTTCGATGAAGCTTTCAATTACAAAGAAGAGCATGACTTGAACGCAGCTTTGAAAAGGTAACTAACATACAACATAATTTGCATAGGATTTTTTCAAGTTGAGCTTGGTTCATCCACAGTAATTCATTATCCAGTTGATTGGTTCAGTGGATGGACCAAAATGTGCCACATTAGTTGAAAAATCCAAAAACTCAAAATTTGGCCATGCCATTCAACATTCATACTCCTAATTCCTCCAACAAATATTATCAATTTAGTTAATCTCCAGAGACTAGGTGGACACATTTCAAACAGTGAAAAAATGGATCACTAACTTTATTATTTTGTTTGCCACCAGGTATTTCCCTGAAGGCATTGATGTTTACTTTGAACATGTTGGGGGCAAAATGCTTGTAGCTGTGCTCCTCAACATGAGACACCACGGTCGCATTGCTGTGTGCGGAATGATCTCACAATACAATCTTGATGAGCCTGAAGGTATCAAAAATTTGATACAGATCTTATACAAGTGGATCCAAATAAAAGGATATACACATCGCAATTATTATCACCTATATCCCAAGTTCTTAGACCTTTTGCTGCCTTACATTAGAGAAAAGAAGATGGTGTATGTGGAAGACATAGTTGAAGGCCTTGAGAGTGGTCCAGCTGCCCTTGTTGGACTTTTTAGTGGTCGCAACTTTGGAAAACAAGTGGTTGTTGTTGCTCGTGAATGATTCAATCATACATTGTATGAATGTAGCATGAGCATTGTGTCTAATTACCATCCTAGTCTAAGTTGTGGAAGGCTTCTAGGTTTGAGGGTCAAGATCAGGTTAGTTTGTTGGGTTATGGCTAGTGCCTATGGAGAATAATTATGTCCTATATGTATATATAGGATGAAAATAAAGAGAAATTGTCCAATGCTTAATAAATGCTATCATATGCGAGTGCATGTATTTTTTACATCTTTTGAATTGAAAATCATTTACAATTGTACTAAAAATTAATGGAAATACTGCTTGGTTATTGGTTATTGGCCATGTGATATAATGGCATTCTTCTCCGTTCAATCTGTGAGGTTAAATCGGGGGTTGAATTCCTTCAACTTACATTTAAAGGGTAAAAATAAGGAGGTCTTGACCAAGGAACTTGAGAACCATGTTCTTCACTCTTCCTTGCAGCTACAACACTAATAATATCATAGCTTCAGCTATCACCATAGTAAAACAGACATGAATAGTCATTTGAATCATCACATGGTGGGTTGGATGAAGTTTCTTCCAAACTGATTTGGAGGTAAACTCTATCCAATGAAAGAAAAGCCTCATATCTTATATCTCAATAATATGTCATGTTAGGTAAATCCTAAATGAATAAGAAATTGCAGAAATTACCCTTTTCTGTTTAAGGGCCATAAGAAGAACAAGCATGCTTGGTAAACTTCAAGCAGAAGAAAATGAATCTTTCAACCACTTGTCTGGAACTCAAAACATGGGATGGCTTGGAGAGAGAGAGAGAGAGGTCTTAAATCGTGTACCTAAATTAAGGAGATTATCAGAACTCCATATGTTTAAATGAACCTGAAGATATATGACCGCATATAAGACTGAAGCAAAAGGCATAAGCATCTACTTAGAGATATGGGACAACCTGAATGATGCTAATTCTTACTCAATGACAACGATAAGCCAAATGCGTTGTCTTCTCCTCTTTACATCCATAAACACAAAAGTTACGAGGACAAAGACACCAAAGCATTAATGCCACACCACAAATTCTCTTCCTTTCCATCTATTCCAAGGAGTATACACTCATCATATACAGGATTTACACAACACTATTATTCTTTTGAACCCAATAAGCCATTTGGGCCAACCTCAAACACTTCTTTGCAACCTAGAAGGCACTGCACACAAGTAGTACTAGGCAGATAACTCAGTCCAACAACAGTAGAAGCAGATACAAAATACAAGGCAGAATTATTTGCGAGCAATTACAACTACTTGTTTTCCGATGTTGCGACCACTAAAGAGTCCAACCAAGGCACCTGGACCACTCTCAAGGCCTTCAGCTATGTCTTCTACATATGCTATCTTCCCCTCTTTGATGTAAGGCAGCACAGTGTCTAAGAACTTGGGATAGAGGTGATAGTAATCACGAACTGTAAATCCTGTCATATGGATGCGTTTGTATATGAGACACATCAAATTTTTTACGCCTTCTGGTTGATCAAGATTATACTGTGAGATCATCCCACATACAGCAATGCGACCATGGACTCTCATGTTTAGGAGCACTGCATCAAGTGTTTCACCCCCAACATTCTCAAAGTAAATATCAATGCCCTCTGGGAAATACCTGAGGATGGACACAAACCACTAATGTGTTTCAAAGATCAAAATACTGATGTATGTTTCAAAGAATGAAGATAATATCACCAAGGCTCTAATGGATGGGTATCAATTACAGATTGATATTTTTTATTAGACAGATACTAGATAATTTTTTAAATGTTGGTCACTATATTTCATATTCACAAACTAAAATCAGGTTTGTGGGCAGCACAAAGAAAAACCATGTCAAATGAGAAAAATTATCTGTACCAAACATGTTAAAAAATAAGTCATCTAAATCACTAGATTCACTACATTGCCTACATCACAAAGAATTGATAGTGATTCCATCATGATGAATAGCTATTAAAAAGATTGAGGACCAACTACCACAATTAATGTTACAAAATAAAATGACGTACTTGAAACTCTACCATCTTTCTTTATTTTCACTTGCTTGATACTTCTATATTTAAGCCTTAGACCATACACCAAGGATTAACCCAACCTTAAAGCTGCTATGGACAAGGCCTAGAAGTTTCAATAAGCCAGTTGTTGATAATAAATGTGGTGTCATATCAAGTAATGGCCCTTCCAGTTTGTTAAAATAATGCTAAAAAAGAACAACCTAATCTGCCAAGGAAACTGTATTTGCTTCAAGCTTCAGATTACAATTTTAAACTCCTATTATGCAAATGACATACTGACCTTTTCAAAGCAGCATCCAAGTCATGCTCTTCCTTATAATTGAAAGCATCATCAAATCCAAACTTATTTTTCAATAGATCAACCTAAGTCATCACAGAAGAAAGATGAGAATTTCATACTTAAAAATAGTTATTTTATTTTATTTTATGTGAATGGTACATTCATCCCACCAGCCCCACTCCACAATCACAGAAGGAGAAAAGGAATGTTTTTAGGAAAGGTTTGTGGGGCATACTGTCCAAATTACTCACTGTGGAATTCTAATAAAGAGCAGGTTGTAGATAAAGAAGGGCCATTGAGTACTAAAAAGTATATATCCAAATAGAATATACCTTTTCTTTACTTCCAGCACTTCCAACTACATAACAACCCAACAATTTTGCAAATTGTCCAACAAGCTGGCCAACAGCACCGGATGCTGCTGAAACGAAGACATATTCTCCTTTCTTAGGGGAACAAACTTCATGGAAACCGGCATAGGCGGTCATACCAGGCATACCTTTTTTAAAATGAAAAGGCAAAGTTAGAAGATTAGTGCACATTTACAGGGATAATTGATCAAGATGTCCACAAAATCAAAGGAGATCTTAAATTAATGAAACTACTCTTTGAGACATGCATATCAAAAGGGTATGTAGCATAATCACCTTTGTCTAAATCTCAAGTCAATCCAAACTTTATAGAATAAGCAAACAACATACCAAGAAGTCCTGTATAGTAGGAAAGGGGTACATCATTGTGAGTGATCTTTCTGAGGCCTTCGGTTGCTGTGATTAGGCTATACTCTTCCCATCTAGCAGACCCCCAAACTAAGTCACCTGCCTTGAAGTCTGGATGCCCAGAATCCAAAACTTTAGCCACTCCATACCCGTTTATCGGCTGCAAGTTTTCACAAAGAAAAGTTCACAACTGCAAGCTCAAACTTGTACACAACATAATTTTTAACAAGCAGTCATGCATATATATATATGTGTGTGTGTGTGTATGTATGTATATCATTAATCTCTTTTAGTCGTCCAAGGAGTTAGTTAATCTTTTAGTAGTTTCTAAAATGTTTAACAAGGTTATTCTTCTTCAAGCATTCTGCTTTCTTTCTTTTCTGTCATTTACCTCCACAAGTACCAAAAACATTCTCTGCATTCATCGTCAACTATATCTTATGATTTTATTTACCAATAAAAGATTCTTTATTGTGATTCCAACTACACATATTATAATACCATTAATTTCTAAATTAAATTTCCAAATTAAACAATTTTCCATAAATCACGATGAACAATATATATCTCTCATCATTTCATTTGCCAAAAAAAAAAAAAAAAAAAGATTCATAATTGAGATCCCGCTACACACATTCTATTGTATTTTAATTTCTATACCCAATTGCAAAATTGAACAATTACCTAATTTTTCAACCATGGATCACCATGGACAATATATAAATTCTTAAGTTGGAACCCAAGATTTCCAATTTCCAAATAGGAAAAGACAAAGAACTCAAAATACCATCTTGCCATCCTATCATATTATGCGCAATCTCCAAATTTGAAAGAACCCCACTTCAAATTAGTCAAAAACAGTAAAAATTATCAGAACCCCATATCCCATATAGTAATTTTCTGGGGAACCAAACAGAAAAACTCACAGAACCAGGGGTGTAATTGGAGAATCCTTTAGGAACGACTCGTTGCATCAGGATACGCATGACAGGGTCACAGGACAAGTAGAGATTCTTCAAAAGAACACCATTGGAACCCTCTGGAACCTTCAATTTGATGGTACTTGTGGTCATGTACATATCTGATTCCTTGGGAAAACCAGTGAAATAGTCCTTGAATATCACTTGCTTGTTGCTCACTTCCTCTCCAACAACACTCGTCATTGCCACTATCACAAACTGCAATCACTCTCTCTTTTCGTTTGTGGGTGTGTATCACATTCGTGTGGAACATATGAATTTGTACCTAGGACTACGTGGCAAGATATTACTGTGTTTGTACCATTGTTAATTACGTCACTGATGATTGTTGGGTGTGAGAGTCAGCAGTGACGATTCACGTTGGGGGATTTTACTATGTTGAAAACTGAACTGAACTTTCCTAGTCCTCCCAAGTCAATGTTGTTTATGTAAGAATCTTTTCAGACTAGAAGTACAATATTTATTTGTTTTATAATCTTAATCCTGTCATTTTTAAGAGAAACAAGAAACTAAATAATTGTTTCATTGTTAATTATACCACATCTAAAATTGTAAATGAAATTTTAAGGTATTAAGTATTAAAAGTATCCTTTCTCAAAAAAAAAAAAAAAAAGTATTAAAAGTATCAATTTGATACTACTTAGATATGAAACTGATCAGAGACGGGCGCACTATTTGAAAATTTTAAATAGTAAATAGGATACTCATATTTTAAAGTTTTGAGTGTGAAATTGTTATAGTTGACCCTTTGATTTTTTGAATTGTTCCAAATAGCCTAAAAGAAACTAATCACCTAAGCCTTTCTTTAGGCTCGGGGACCCTCCATAGCCCAAATACAGCACAACAAAAAATCTCAGGGTGAGTTTGGTTCAGCTTTTTGTAAAAGTGCATAATGAAAAAGTTGAGTTTTCAAAAAGTGCATAATGAAAAAGTGCATTTTTAAAAAGCTGAGTGTTTGGTAAAAGCTGTTAAAAAGTGCTTTTTGAAAAAGCTGAGTGTTTGACTAGCACTTATAAAAGTGGCAGTTTGAGGGATAAATTACCAAAAAGGACAATATGTATATATAAGGGAGTTTATTTCATACTTTTTTTTTTTTTTTTTTTTTTTTTTGCATGTGAGTTTGGTACATACTTAAATCAACTACATCATCATACTTAAATCAATTTTTCTCTTTCTAAATTTTTTTTTTCTTACCAATATTAGCTAATAATAACCTACCACTTAAGATTTATTGTGAAA
>JARYZH020000909.1:0-53386 GCA_030021035.2 Notholithocarpus densiflorus
TTTTTTTTTTTCTTTCTTTCTTTTGAATGTCATTTGTGTTAGTGTGGATTGGATCCTATTATTGTCTTCGAAGGAATATTTCTATTTTATAATTATGTTGTGCTTATGATAATGATGGTGTTCATGATTATGGTGATGACATAATTTTGTGATGGTACTTGTTTTCCTTCATCTTAATTTTCATCGGCCACATTAGGAAAACACATTTGAATGACACATATATAAGAAATTTCCCCTGCCAATCCTGTTTTGATTATATCTGTTCTATCATTATATCTACAAAATTTGAGTAGGGTGGGGGATTAATTTGTGATGCTTCTTCCTTGTCGATTGCTTACTATAAAGTTTATACTAGCTACATGCTTGTTTGAGCCTTGGAAGAATCCTTTGTTCTGTGTTTTCCGGCTAAGAATTATTTGTTATTTTTTGAATTTTTTATTAGTTTGGTACACTATGTAAGTTAGTTTTATTCCTTTGTTTGACTTCATTGCATATGTTAGAATTCAGAACCACCTAAAAATATTATTGTCAAACTACTAATTTATTTATTTATTTTTTGTTATGTTCTACAATTTCACAGCTCTAGCTAGCAGCTGGACTGCCTTTTCTCCCACCCTACTTGGATCAAGACGCATCAGTTATTTGCAATCATGGGGAGAATTTTGCAGTGGCTGGTGCTACTGCTTTGCCCGTAGATGTTCTTGCAAAAAGGAATATTTCATACGCACTTACTAAATACAATCTCAATGTTCAACTCGATTGGATGTCTACACATTTCAATGGGATCTGTCACAGTGCTGAAGGCTAGCCTCTCATTTGAATTAAGCATATAATTCCAATTCAAATTTATTATCTACAGTTTTTCAACTATTTTTTGTTTTTGTTTTTATAATAGATCGTGCTAAGAAGCTTAAAACAGCCCTATTCATGGTTGGAGAAATTGGGGGGAATGATTATAACTTTGCATTCCTTCTAGGCAAAACAATTGAGGAGGCCAGAGACATGGTTCCAGAAGTTGTCCAAGGAATAAAGGATGCTGTTACAGTTTGTTTTCCTAGTAAACAAAATAAATTCCTTCTATTTTTTTTTTCTTCCAAAATGACTTGCTATGATTATTGATAACTAATTCTCTATTATTTTGGTTCCAGAGGGTCATTGGTTATGGTGCTACCCGAGTGGTTGTCCCTGGAAATTTGCCAATAGGCTGTTTACCAATCTATCTTGCAATATTCCAGACCAACAATTCTGCTGCTTATGACGAATTTCACTGCCTAAAGGAATTGAATAGTTTCTCAATGTATCACAATGATCAACTCAAACAAGCTCTTGAAGATTTGAGAAAAGAAAATCCTAACGTTATTGTAGTATATGGTGATTATTACAATGCTTTCCAATTGGTTTACGCTAATGCTCTACTTCTTGGTTAGTCTCTCTCCACTTCTAACAAACTTCAAGAATATCTGAATCTGATGGAGAATATCTTTTTTTTTTTTGGGTTGCATGCAATTAATGGATAGGATTTGATGTCGAATCTATGCAAAAACCATGCTGTGGTGTTGGAGGTGATAATGACTTTAGCTTGACAAAAGCTTGTGGAGATCCAGATGCACCTGTTTGTCCAAATCCAGATGAACGCATCAGCTGGGATGGGCTTCATTTGACACAACAGGCGTACCAGTATATGGCTAACTGGCTCATCCATGACATCTTGCCCAACCTTCATTGCACATTTTAAGTTGGTTTAGTTTTGAGAGGCTAGAGTATAGTAAGTAGAAAAGTTCTACTTATATGGTTCTTTTAGAGAGTTTTATTATTTCGAGTTCTGTTTGTTTGAGTAACAATTAAGCATTAATGTGTAGTAATACCAAATTCACTTTGAGCATTACTGTAATAAAGCAAGGAAATTAATCAAATTCACTTTTCCTATTTAGGCTTTACTCAATTGACTTTAAGTGCAGCATATAAAGCCATAGACTGTCAATGTGTGATTTGTCTAGGAATGAATGATTTTCAGATTTTTTGCTCTGTTATTCTTTCCTATTGTGTATTGCTGACCTGTTGCTTCTTTAGTATCTGAAACAGAAATCAAATTTATTTGTTTGCCTTTACTTTGATTAGATGAGTTTAATATTTTTCCTTGTTGAAAAATAGCAACTTGTTTGTAGAGTGATGATAATAACGCTAGTATTAACTCTAATTCTTTTTCTAGATTCTATTTTTCTTGCTCCGAACTATGTGATTTTTACATTGTTCAAAACTTCAAATATGTTGGACCATTCACTTAAAGTGGAATGTAAGCATAAGGGTCCTCCCCCATGCCTCTTAATGGGTCCTCCATACGTTCTGCATACTTTGGCTACTTTGGTGTGTGCCTAAAGTAGCAAATGGGGCCTGAGGTAGAGGTCTATTAGACCACGTTTGAACCAGGCCAAACTTAAGGAACATCTCACTATGAAACCCCCATTTAGAACCAAACCAAGTTCCCTTTTCCAATATACATCTTAAACCCAAGTCTTTATTGCACAAAGTGGGCATCTTTCATCTTAAATTTGAGTAAACTCAGACAGCTTTTACTTGTACTTAGTAGAATGCGCAAAATAATTCTAATTGTGCTTGTAGTGCAAGTACTATAACCCTAGTTATATTCATTTATTATATTAATAAAATTCACCTATCACATTCATTCTCACATTAACTTATAGACTTTAATTTGGAGTAAAATTTGTAGTCAATTTAACAATTTAAAATTTTAACCCACGTTGTTAGGCAGGCACAACGCACTGTCAGACTAAAAAGAAAGATCTAATTCTTCGAACATTATCTATTCAAGAAAGTTCTTTGTGTATCACTTAACATTCTATGGGAATCACCACAACAAGAGGTTGATCTAATTCATAAACTAAGATTCAATGCTCTTTAAATGCAAATTGCCATATATAGAGTTTCTTCTTTTTTCTATATGTTGGCAACAACCTGACTAACTGAAAACACGATTTCAACCCCCCATCCCAAAAAAAAGTTTATACTAATTCATGTTCGAGTCTAGAAACATCCTTGTTCAATGGGTTATGGCTAAGGGCATATAGAGGTATGAATTCTTTAACACATTTGTGTACATTACAAGTCAATTTATTCCTTTGTTCAACTTGATTGCAGGTGTCAGGATTCAGACCCACCTCTTATTAACCAATATTATTGTGCAAAGTTGTAGTGGTTGTTCAACAGATGGTGGAGCCAGATTTCAGTCTTTAGCAGGTGCTGAGCCCTTTCTTTCTCTCTCCCCCCTACTCTGGATCAGGATGGCATTGGTTTTATACTGTAGAATTCAGGCTACTTAATTTTCTGCTCTTGCCTACAGAGTTTTACAAAAGAATATTTTAAAACCAGATTCTAGAAGATCTCAATATTCAACTCCACTGATGTCTACCTATTTCAAAGCAGATCATTGAGGTATTATATAGCCTTCATTCGACTACATATAATACCAAGTTTAATATTATGTACTATTCAACTTTTCTTTCTTTGATGTTGATAGATTGGTGCCGAGAAGCTTAAAACAGCCCTATTCATGGTTGGAGAAATTGAGGGAATGATATAACTATGCATTTTTCAAGGTAAACAATTGAGGAGGTCAGAGAGATAGTTCCAAAAGTTGTCCAAGCAATAAAGGATGCTGTAACAGGTGTTTCTTAGTAAACAAAAATAGTTTTATTTTTTTCTTGCAAATTAAATGGTTTGGTTACGATTATTGGATTCATAATTTATATAATATTGGTTCCAGAGGGTCATTGGTTTTGTGCTACCTGAGTGTTGTCCCTGAAACTTTCCAATAGGGTTTGCTTACCAATCTCTCTACATTATTCAAGACTAACAATTCTGCTGGTTAGGTTGAATTTACCTTGTTGAAGGGAATGAATACCTCTCATATACCACAGTGATCAACTCCAGAAGAGCCCTGAAGATTTGAGAAAGAACTTCCCAATGTTGTTATAGCATATGGGGATTATTACAATGCTTTCCAATGGGTTAACCATTAAACTCAACTTCTTGTGAGTCTTTTCTATTTTGAAAGTTCATTTATAATACAAGTCTAATATACATATAGATAGATTTAGTAATAGAATTTTATATTTATTGTAATGGACAGGATTTGATGTTGCATCTCTTTGCAAAAATCTTGCTGTGGTGTTGAGACGAATATGACTTAGCTACATCTAAATGTGTGAGCTCCAGGTGCAACTGTTTGTCCCAATCCAGATGAACGCATCAGCTGGGATAGAGTTCATTTGACACAAAAAGGCTTAACAGCATATGGTAAACTGGCCTAATGTTCAGATTTTGTCTAAATCCTTTCACTGCAAATAAGTAGTAAATTTCACTTATAGAGTTTTATTATTTCAGTTCTTGTCAGAATGTATTTATATTTGTGTCTGTTTTTTTCTATATAGTAGATGTTAAACTCATCTGAGCCATGACTTTACTAAAACAAGGAAATTTATCAAATCTCAATTTTTTCTATTAAGGCCATATACAAATTTGAGTTTAATTTTATCTCGGAGCTAT
This sequence comes from Notholithocarpus densiflorus, assembly GCA_030021035.2. Classification (NCBI taxonomy): domain Eukaryota; kingdom Viridiplantae; phylum Streptophyta; class Magnoliopsida; order Fagales; family Fagaceae; genus Notholithocarpus; species Notholithocarpus densiflorus. Next base: position 4,564 of record JARYZH020000909.1, read on the forward strand.
GCAGCAGGTGTCATAGACTGTCAATGGGGGTATCTTGTAATGTAGAAATTAGAGTTATTTGTTTACCTTTTACTTTGATTAGATGAGTAAATTTTCTTTTCTTGTTGTAAATAGAAAGTTTTTTATAGAGTGAGAGTAAAGCTTCTTTCTATTAATAACTCTATTTCTTTTCTTTGATTCTGGATTTTTCTTGCTCTGAACTTTGTGATTTTACATTGTCCAAGTACATGGACTGGTCCAGTTAAGAGGAGATTAAGCATGATGGTCCTCTCCCATGCCTTAATGAGTCATCCCTATATTCTGCATACTTGGGCTACTGAGGTGTGTGTGTGTCTGTTAACAATGAGGCCTAAGGTAGAGGTCATTTAGACCAAGTTTGAACTAGACCAAACCAAGTTCCATTTGCCTACATCTGTTAAACTAGTAGAAACCGGAGTCTTCATTCCACAGTGCATCTTATCTAAATTTGAGTAAATCCCAGACAACTCTTCTTGAAGAGAATCCCACCTTAACAACTATGGGGGTGTTTGGTTTAACAAGTTTTCATCACTCATTTTCCTTTTTCATAACTCATCACTCATTTTGGGGACCCACAATTGTTAAGTTGTTTGGCTAAGTTTTTGTTTTCAATTTTCATATTTACCTTTCAAAATAATATTTTGCCTTTCTATGTATATCTCAGCCTATATAGTTTTGTCTAGTGAGAAAAAAAGAGAACAAAGAGTATAACGCGGCAGTAGGGACATTTAAGAGTTATGACCCAACATTTTCAAACCTATTATAGGATCCAACTACCAATGTGCTTTTTTTTAGTGAAACTTCACTTGAATTCATAAAAACACTTCAGAAATTGAAGTACAACAAAGTTAGGCATAAAACATAAACAAATCTAACATTTAGCCCTATCAATTTGGCAAAGTTGATGAACCATAGGAGGCTCCATTTCAGTCCAAGTCTGTGACATCCTGGTTTCTCTAGCCAACTTGGCTAATTCATGAGCCACTTTGTTGTATTCCCTTTTCAAGTGCTTGACTCTCCAAATATCAAAGGAAGAGGACAGCAAAAGGATCCCTGAACAATGGGCTGCACTCCCCATGGGCGAGTTTGAGGAAACAGCATCAAACGAGACCGAGAGCAGTCAGACTCAAGAAGAATTTAAAAGGGAAAGCATCTTTTGCTGAGCTAACAGAATCCCCTTGTTCCACGGCTGCGCTCGCGATCGCACTACATTGTGCAGGTAGTATCTTGATCATGCCACAACCACTCCTCTGCAATCTCGGACTACTTCACTCCCACACCGGAGGGTTTACATCTTTCAGATGTTGCACCGTCAACGTTTATCTTATGCAAACCCGATGGAGGTGCATCACCCAACCTCCGGAGGTTGCTGCCGCACTGACAGCTGTAGCAACATTATAGTCATTGGCGGGTTCACCGTGCAAAGCACCCCAGATATACTCGAAGGGGAAACTTTGAGCTCATGAGCCACCTGATTCCGATTGTACCAAATCGACCACGCCGTGACAAAAAATATTTCCAAGTCATGACAGGTTCCAGCTTCCATAATTCGCAATGCCACATCCACTATTTATTTAGCCAAAGATTTATTGGGCAAGACTGCCAAAACCACCAGACATCACAAATTTTTTACAATAGAGAAAAGCATGTTTTGTACTTTCTCCCTTTTCCACATAAAGGGCAGGTTGCATCAACATCAATATCTCTTGTCACCATTCAGCGTGTGTGTCGGCAGTCCATTCACACAAGTCGCTGCAAATATTCTCACTTTGGCCGGAAGCTCATAAGTGCTACATTTTCCTCCCAAAGGGGGCCTATAGTCGCCACCTGAGCATTCACCCAAACCCATTCTTTTCAAACTTGGGGCAAAGCCACATAGTACACTCTAACCGTAAACACACCCCTTGTTGCCCAACAGATTATACTATCATCTGCAAGTCATAACTCAGTGGTATTTAAGCATAGTTTGGCTCAAAAAGGGTAGAAGAGTGTTCTAACCCTGATCTGCCTTCCAGCGCTTGTGTCCTCATCTATGAGAGACGCAGACCATTGGGAATCATTCAAGTCTCTTTGGGGGAGCAAAACTCTGTGGCAGGTTGGGGAGCCACTTATATCCTCCCAAATGTGGATCGCTTTTCCCATTTCCAACCCCATCTAGTGCCCTTCCTTATTACTTCCAGGCTGTTATAGATACTTCCTTCAAGTAGGCATAATGGTGGGATTAGCTTCAAGCTTTGTAATCAAGGATATTACCTGGGGTGATATTTGGCCCTGTACAGCTGAGCCACTAAGGAGCTGCTGGTATGTCGCCATCCCTGTTTAGCTAGCATAGCTGTTGAAAGTCTTAAGATTGCGAAACTCATAACCTCCCTTGTAGTTTAGATCTCACACATTTTCTTCCACCCCCACCCACGCCATCTTTTGCTTCATTTTGACTCCCACGAAATTCGCATCATCCGCTCCAAGTCCTCACACACTTTCCGGGAAGTGCTATTAAACAACTCATCGCAGATGTCGTGATACTGAGCCACCTTAATTAAAATCTCCTTGCCACCCATTGAGAGCATTTTTCCTTCCAGCCCGATAGTTTTTCCCACCTTCTCCTTTTTATTTCCGTAAAGACCTGGTTTTTTGACTTCTAATTATAGAGGGAGGTTGGTATTTACTATGCTCTTAGGTTCTGCATAGCTAAGAGTGTACAAAACCTCCTTGCATCGGTGCTGTATTTTACTGAAAGATTGAACACTTGTCCATTAATTTTTTTGCCCCTAAACCATCTCATACCGCTCTCCATGATTCCACCAATGTTTGGCCTCTTGCTCGCCATGCCAGCAATAAACTATCGTCTGCGAAGAACAGATGGGTGATTTTTGGGCTCCCCCTACATATTGAAATGCCACTAAGCTTCTGGTTGTTATTTGCTTCCACAATCATGGCCGAAGGCCTGCACACAACAAAAGGTGTATGACGTATACTGGTCTCCCCGCCTAACCCCCGATGGTGATGCACCTATGACTTCACCTATTAATTAGGAAAGCAAGATACAGTAGGAAATAAATTCTTAAAATCTACTCACTCCACCTCTCATAGAAAACCCAATCCTCCTCATGACTTTTTTCTATGAAGATCCACTTACTTATCATAAGCTGGCTTGTATCCGGGCTTTAACCGCCATAACCATCCTTCCCATTCTTCTTATGATCCAAATAATGATTAGCTCAAAAGCCACTAGAATGTTAATCAGTAGCGAGGTGCTAAGAAAGCACTTTGATTTTCTGATAAGATAAGGGAGATCACTGAGGCGGTTGCAAGAACTTTAGATATCGCTTATAAGCCACATTACTCAAAACTTATGGACGAAAATCTTCATCCCTGATGATTCTTAATTTTTGGCACAAGAGCAATGTTAGTTCATTTATTTCAAATGGAGTACTGGAATTAAGCACATTAAGAACCATATTAGCAAAGTGATCATAACCAACAATATCCCAAGATTTCTTTTTGATAAAAATAGCTGGATATACCATCTCGCCGGGTTTTTATAGGGGTGCATCTGTTGGAGCTGCTTGATTCTATCCATGGTAAAATTAAGGTGTTAGACTACTATTCATCTCCCACGTGACCTTGGCTGAATTAAGTTTACACACGAAGATTATTGATGGGGTGGGTTGTATATATGTCTTCAAAGTATGCTATGGCAGTGATCAGAATACTGTCCTTGTCGCTACACCATAATCCATCCATTCCACAACCCATTGATAGTGTTCTTTTTCCTTCTTTCCAATGCACACAAAATAGTATTGCGGTCTCCCTCTCTTAGTTTACCGTACCCTTTGATCGTTGCCACCAAGACCTCTTCATCATCCACCAATTCATTAACTTCCTTTCTAAAGCCTATATTTATTTCAATTCATTCTTATTGCCCGTCATCATGTTCAATTAGTTTCCCAAAAGCCTCCCTTTTTTCCTCTTAATCTTTTTGGAATTTCTCCCAAAAGTGGATTGTCTAACTTGTCAGTGCTGAAAGCACATTGTTTGAGAGTCCCTTTACAGAGCCCATTTGGAGTACTTACTTGAACCATTCTTCCAAACCTCCTCAATAACATCTCACTGGCCCTCCTCATCCACCATATAGTCAACCAATGCTCTGAAGTTGGACAAATAGTGCTAGGTCTATACAGAGATAAAGCACCCAGCATAGTATCAACCAAATGGTGCACTTATATCATGGAAATTGCTGCAGCCACCTACTGCCAAAGGTGCAATGATCCAGCTTCCTTCTGCCATAAATTCTTGTCTGGTCCTTCTTGTTGGTTGCACTATGTATTTTGAGCCACGATACCCCATGTCCCTAAACTCACATCGATCAATTACATTTTTGAAACCTGCCATTTGTTGCCACGATCTTTGAGCACTGCCCTGTTTTTTTCTTCTCTTGATAGAATCTTCAGTACAAATCCCCAAACATAACTAAGGCAGATGCATAGCTGGTTGCTTAAGGCATCGCGAAATTCCCAAGACTTCCTCACATGAGCGCTTCCAGATGCCCACAAAACCAATTATCCTCCACTTGAAGCCACTTCCTTCCTCAGTAACCACCGCGTCAATATGGTGCTTTGAGTAGCTCTTAATTTCTAAGTCTGTCTCTCTTCTCCATAACATAGCTAAGCCCCTCCTTTTCCTTTTCCTTGAGAAACCATTTTCAAAACCAATCCCTTACCTTAACTTTTGCATACCTGAATTTTTCTCTTCTGGGTTCCTCGACAAGAAGACACCAGGGATCCCAACGTTGCACCAAATTGCGCAACGCACCAACTGATCGGGGCCCTGCTTCCCTGACAGTTCCAGCATAAAGCAACATGGTTCTTGGCAGTTGTCTGCAGTCACCGTTATTTTCAATAAATCAGTAAGAACAACACTGTCCGGAGCTTCCCCACACTTTTTCTGCTTTTACCTCTGCTTCTTGCTTCTATTTTCCTTGTGCCTTTGTATCCTAACCTCTCCTTTTAGGCTACTGTGTTACCATTCTCTAGTCAGGCTTCTTCTTGTGCCTCTGGCCAGTTTCTTCTAACTTCCTCTTGCATTGGGCTTCTTTTCTTCACTTTGGCCCACGTCCATATAGCCCACTACATCCTCTTCACTTATATCACGTTTTGGCTTTAGTGGGCTTGTCATCTCTGACTCATCCCTCTTTTCCTTCCCTTTTGTAGGCCCACTACAGATATTTCATCCCCACATATTTTATTCTTCCCTTTGCCTTAGCTATGTCCTGCACCTTCCCTTACTCACGTGCTACATCTCCCCTTCCTAAACTAGGCAAAGCTTCAGCCTTATCCTGTCCTGGAAAGACACGCCTGACAGCTGACCTCCCATCACCTGAATTTACTCCCAGTCACCAGCTTTTTCACTTCTTTAAAACTACCAGATTTTTGAATTCCACCGCCACTGTCAGTCGCCGTGTCTCCCATCATCGCCAGCGAAGGTGGCTGTCTTGTTTCTTCACTTTCGCCGCTTGACACAGCAGTGTCATTCTTCTTGGTTTTTACTCTATACTGATTCCCATTAAAACTTCCATTGGCTTTAAGCCACTCCCCATATTGATACCAGCTTCCTTTTCCTTATTTGTTGTTTGAGTTAAAGTGCCGATCGTCATGTCCCATTCTTCCACACACATAGCACACAGGTAGCCTTTCGTACTTGAAAGTTACCCATACCCTTTCATTTTCCATGTTCTTAATGTACCCCCCTTCGAAATGGCTTGTCGAGTTGCAACTCAACTCGGATTCGCATAAACTTCGCCTAATCTGTTTGCCTTGACCTTTTATCTGTTTCAACATAGATACCGATACTATTGCCAATGTCTTTCCCGGATTCTTCAGACATAAGCTCAAAAGGTAACCCCTCACACCTGGACCCAAAACGGCGAGTGCGTGAAGGTAATGTTCGCCGCTGAGAGGCCTTTTCTCCATCGACACAATAACAGCAAGTTATTGTCAAAATTCCATGGGCCATTTTTCTCTACCCATTCCATCTGGTACCTTGACCCGAACTTAAACTGTAATATGCCATTGCTCACCTCCACATCCTCAAGTCGATCCTGATTTCACCAGGCTCTGCACGTGTCCTTTCAGAGCTCGTTGGTTCTACTGCCTGGTTGCACTGAAGCTTCCAAAGAGGCTTAGAGCAGGCCCCTCCAGAAGCTCAGACGGCCTGGCCCGTGATTTGGACATTCCTTTCTCTTCCCGAGTGAGTTGTGGATTCTGCAGTCCATTCAGTATGCCTGCTCCATTTCAGTGAATTAATTCTTGACCATGCCCAACCTCGGAGATTAGTATAGTCAAAGAGAAGCCCCTAGTTAAGAACTAAGGAAGGAAAGAGCTCTTACTAACGAGAGAGAAAAAAACTCCTACTTGGGAGAGCGTACTACCAATGCTTTTGAATATGTGTTAACTCTAATTTACTCTGTAGTGCAAGATAGCCAAGCAATCTGTGGTTTGAGGTGGTTAGTCTTGTAGGTGTTGTAGATGCGAGTACAAATTCAAACAACTACCCACGTAAAGTTTGTCATGTTTTAATGAGTTATGAACTTATTAAAATGATTTAATGAGACATATAATTTTATTCCACGTGAATGGTTTTCTGGGGTTGATACACATTGTAGTCAAGGTGGTCACATAAACACCCTAACTTGCCAAAAAAAATATATATATATATATACTTGCAAAAAAAAAGTATATACATAATTATATTTAAATTAACATGTTGTCTATCCTATATTATTAACCAACCCACTGATAATCTCAAGAATTTGGGTTCGAATCAAAATGTAAACGACATTGCCTATAATATTTTCAAACAAATCCTAAGTATATGCTGTTACACGCTATCGTTTAAAGAATCTCAGCTGGTATTTAAATTTAAACCAATAACAACTAACCACCTACGATACGTCAGGAAAATATCGCGATCGTAACACTTCTCATAAAATAAGAAAGAATGCTAGTGATACAATAAAATATTGTAATACTTCCTCTTACATCTCTGCAAAATTAACATGCCAACTGGCTACATGGATTTTTTTGTATGCTAATATTGAAATTGTTATTTTGTTTATTCTGGGATACTGCTGTAAAATAATTTGCCCCCAAATATAATAATCGACTTTATTAAAAAAAGTTCAAATAACAACAAAAATGAGGCCAGTTAAAAATCAAAAATTGACCAAAAACAACAAAATTAGGGCCAAATACTAAATGTGTTAAATAAAAAGATTCAACAAAAGCTCGCTAAAACCAAAAATAAAACCCCTAATCACTGATTCAGAATCATTCAAACTTATCTATAAAAATAATTAAATAAATTCTAATTTCATTTTCCAAAATAAGTGTACCAAAAGAGTAGATCAGCTTGAGTTCTTCTATATATGCCGAGAGCTTTGCTCCTGATGCCTTCTTCGGGAACTTTACTCCCTTTTAGTAATTTGCCTCAGAATCGTTAACATATATCATTCATTGCTCCCTTTCACTTTCTCCATTTTTATCTTCTCTATCATTATTTTTGTATCATTTCTACTTATTATTCTCATCTCAAGATTCTTAGTCTCGCCACTTAATTTTCTTATCGCCACTTTGCTTTTAAAAAAAAAAAAATTTATAAGAAAATTGTAAAACTCTCATGTATTTATTTTTTTTTTTTTTTTTTTTTTTGTGATGTTGATATATTCTATTTCTTTTGATTAAATTTTGTATAATTGTGTTTTATCATCACTCTAGAAAATAAAGAAAAAAAAAAACCCTAGAGACATGATGGTTTTTAAGGAATTGCTATATAATGATTGAATGAGATTCTTCTTGGAAAAAAACTTTGCATTATCATTAGGGCATTATTAACTATTATAAATAGTTAAATATATTGGCCACACTGAATTCCATTTATTTTCAGGGAGTTCTTAGTTAGCCGAATCAAAGCTCTCGATGGTTGAACAAGAGATCCTGTTCAACTTTGCCTGCACTAAAATGATAATAAGCCTTGGTCTAATGACAAAGAGGTTTTATCAGAGCTGAATGCCATATAGGTTGAATTCTTCCTAAAAAAAATTCGATTATTCTCATATTCATGTAAAGAGCCTGTCCAATTTAGAAAATCTAATCCTTTAAAATATCACTTAATTTTAAATGTTCCCTAAAGTGAAAAAAAAAAAAAAAAAAACCAATTCCTAATGAAAGTTTCAAGAATTTAAATTTAAATAAAATAAAACAAAATTTTGGAAAGTGTAGATCAATGATCTTTTGCCTATTCAATTGGACAAGCATGTTGGGATAACAAAAATGTAATAATGGGCAATCAAGACAAAGAAGATTACAGCCTATCTGACAACAAAGAGTAATCAATAAGTAAAAACTATAAGTTTGAAAGTTTAAAAAAAAAAAAAAAAAAAGACTACAAGACGAAAATAAATATTTTTAAATAAAACATAAATACTTTAGTGTCCTTTTGTCATTTATATATATATAATTACTTAGCACTTCTTATAACTGTATATATGCTAAATGCTAACAAAGTTTAGTTAAAATATTTTTATTGTTAAAAGAGAGAGAAGAAGGAAGAAATTACAGCTAAATCTCTAATTTTTACAACAATCCCAAATGGACTCAAACAATTGAACCCTACACAATATACAAGGTGTTGGGAGTGGACTTAGGGTTAGTTGGTTGATATGTAATTTATGTTGACACCCAAAGGTTAAAATGTCATTTGAATCATTAGATGAGCAAGAATTTAATTATGAACATTAGAGTTTATAATAATTGAAACGACACTGAGTACAAAAACCAAACGATTGAATTGAAAGATCAAACCACAATAAATTTCAAATTGAAAAATGTCCATTATTTTCTTAGCCATTATACCATCCAAACCATATGGCCTAAAGGCTTGTTCAAATCACGTCGAATTCAAATTTCAAATTCCTAGTCTATCTTGCAACTAAAGATGAATGAGCACATGTTTGCAATAGCCACTACAGTTCCCCACAACACATCTCCTCCATTCTTGTTAGGGAGGAAGTTTAGGAATCATGAAAGGTAAGAAAGTTGAACATTTACAAAGCTTAAACCCAAGAGTTACAATCATGAAGATCTGTCACTGACTCCTTACCAAGAGTGAATACACAAATCATTTGTACTACATTTAGGTTCAATGCATGCTTACCAATCACAACTTATCATGTTTTTTTTTTTTTTTTTTTTTGTCTTTGGCTATTTTATATAAATTCAAATGGGGCCACATGGGTAAGTTGTAATTAGGTGGAATGCGAAAGGAAATACTGTACAAGACAGATATTTGGTATTCACCAAGAGCAGAAGTAAATGAAAAGATTTAAAATATTTTCTTTCACTATACTAGATTAATTAGATACACTAACTGTTGTATCCACACACACACACAAAAAACACAAAAAACCAAACAAAAAGAATATCATATGAGCTAAGGTTAAACATGTATTTGTGCATTTGGATGCAACTTTGAGGACTTGATTATTTCTTTCTTAGTTGTTGCTATTATGGTGCATGGGATGTAAAAAGGAGGGGTTTTAAAAATTTACATACAAATAAACCGTAAAGTTATAAGGGAAAATTGATGTCAATGATAATCAGATTTTGTGCACTCTACACAAAAGAGAATGGAATATTTTTGAAAAGCATGATTATGTGTGAGATTAGATCCCAGACTTGATACAAGGAAATTCTACTTTAGCCTAATCTAAGTGTATATATGTAAACTTCCTAGACTTAAACTCAAATTTGTCCTTACACCCCACAAGCATTTAATACTTAGTGAGCGACTCATCACGTCATGGCAGCGGTGAGGTTTATTTTTGAATATTAATTGAATGATTACATGATTTGGTCTTAAATGCAATCTCATTAAGCTTACACCCTACAAAGCATTTAATACTTGTGGAGTGACCATCAAGTACAAAGGTAAGGCGCGAGATGACATTTTGAATTACATTAATTCGTTGGACGATAAAAGATTTTATTCAAAAATGCAATTCCTATGAATATTTTAAAGCAGTCGAAAGTAATTAATTTTAATCTTTTATTGAATAATAATAATAATAATAGTATTATTATTATTATTAAATAAAGATGCATTTGGTTTTGATTTGTTCCTAAAAATACCTGCTATGGCGACTCAACAATAATTAATATAGAAAATAAATTATCTAAAATAGTTTAGAATTTGCTTAGAAAAAAAAATTAAAGTCTAATTTATTAATTAGATTAAATTAACATAATTCAACACTATTTTTTTAGAAGAATTGAACACTCTTTTTTTCTTTTTTCTTTTGAGAATGAAGAATTGAACACTCTTCTTCTTTAAAGCTTTAAAATCATATAAATATATAGTTTTTTTAATGTAAAAGTTTTAGTGAAAATATTTTTAATAAAACGTTTTCAAGTGTTTGTGTGACATAAAATTTTGGTAAAATATTATTTTAGTTCCTAACTTTGAATAAATGTTTTTTCATCCCTAAACTTTTTAAAGCTTTGTCCCTAAACTTTGTAAATAGTTTTTTCCAATAGTTTAGAGACAAAATAGGGTAATGTAAAAAGTAATTTTTCAATAGCTTTGAGACAAAACAAATTCTCAGTAAAGTTTAAGGATATAAATAAAACATTTTTAATAGTTTAGTGACAAAATATAAACTTTCAATAGTTTAGGAATCCAAATGAATTTCTTTAAAGTTTAGGAATAAAACAAACTTTAAGTAAAATTTAGGGGTCAAAAATAGTATTTACTCTAAAAATTTTTAAACTAAAAACTGGATGCCTAATAGCCATCATAGCCCCAACTTGATTGGTGGTCCATGCACTGAATTGATAACCTAGGCTCTTAATAGGGGTGTCAATAAACACTCCAACTCCGCAACACGACACAAACTCAACACGGGTTTTTGCGGGTTAGGTTATGCTATAATCGCTAGTCATAAACGGATCGACCCGAAAAGCAACACGATAAGAATGTTACAGTAAGCGGCCAACCCGCATAACCCGCAATAGACACGCTTGACATGCCACTTATTTGCGCCAACTCATTACGATCCACTTGTCAACCTCGTTTAACTCAGATAACAAATAAATATTCATTTTATTTTGCATTTGTTAAATTACATTTTATATCCAATATATATTTTAAATTTAAAAAGAAAAGTGGGAGTAATTATAAAACTGGCAGATATAATTGAAAATTGAAACTTTACAAACCCTAGATCTCTAAACCCTAAATCTCTAAACCTTCTTAGTAAGATTTAATTTTTTTTTTTCAGTTGCATTTTACCACTTTACTAATCTTAGATGGTCTCATGCCCAATTCCTCAACTCAAAGTCTCAAATCGGGTTATTACTGTCTCTCTCTCTCTATAGATGATGTAATCGAGTCATAGTCGACTATCTACCGCTTGGTCCAATTCTTTCCCATAATATTAATACTTAGCATTCGCGCAGCCCAAGAATATTATATTTTTGTTAAACTATGTTATTTTGTTAAACTATGTTGTTTTGAATTAGTTGAAGTATATGCACTTCTTTTAGAGTGTAAAGAATCATATTTCTAGATAAATGTTATATTTTTGTTGAACTATATTATTTGAATGCGCAGTTAAGATTCGCCATGATCGCTGATGTAAAATAATAATTTCTAGATGGATATTATATTAACATATGCTAAAATAGGCCAGGTTACATTCGGTGGCAATTCCAACACGACTCGCGACACGCGTGTCAAATGGGTTTGGTCAAGTCAACCCATTTACTAATGTGTCGGGTTGGGATTGAAAGATTGGCGACACGACATTAAACTGTCTGGTTAGTACTTTCGAGCCATTTAGTTGAATACTTACCTTAACATCACACAAAACCCGACACGCTAACCCGAATTGACACTCCTAGCTCCCAACAATCGGATCGGCGATCTAGCCACAAAATGAGGGAGAGAGACTTTTTGTTTTTTTTTAATAAAGAATGTTTAATCAATTATTTTTGGTAAAACATTTACAAAATTTTAAAAAGAATTTTACTGTCAAACAAAATAACTTTACAACAAAATAAAACGGTGAAATAATAAAAGTATTTTTGTAAATAGTTTTTGCTAAACAAAAGGGTCAAAAATAGCTTTGCCTTCGTCATTGCTATAAGTGTTTTCCTGGAGTTTAACTAAGATTACTAGACTAATACGTCAACATTAATAAAATTTCTATCTCACTGTCAAATTAGCAAATTACTTTTGGTGAAATAAAATTAGTATTTCTCCGAGTTTAACCAAATTACTATGACCGAGTTTAACTATAATTGAAATACTTATGAATGTATTTAACTATAATTAAATGGGCTTATTTATTTCCAGTAATTTTTTAGAGGGTTTGGCTAACTAAATAAAACAAAAATACATATTCAATTAAAAAATTACTTAAGCCAAACCCTAACTAAATTACTATAAAGTCAAAATATCATTCAAAACTAGAGAATCAAAGTTAACAGAAGCTAGCATTTCTTTTCTGTTTCTTTTCCTTTGTTTTTTTTTTTTTTTCGACGGGAGAAGTTAGCATAGAAGCTAGCATAGTTTCAGCATTTCTTAATCTTCATAGTTTCATAAACAAGTAATTTAGCTCTTTTGAGCAATGGCTGGGGCCACCATTGCAGTTTTCTCTTTGCTTTTCACTCCCTACTACTTTCTCTCTTCTTCTTCTTCTTCCTCACATTGATGCTCAGCCCTTAAGGTCGGTGCTTCTGATGCAATATATCAACCGGGGATCTGTCTCTGACACTGGCAATTTAATCTGTGAGGTCCCCAACTTCTGACTTATGCTCGCTTCCTTATGGCCAAAACTTTCAACAATGCCACTGGCCGGTGCTCCAATGGGATGCTAATAATTGATTATTTTGCAAGAATCCAACTTGGTTGTCCTTGATGTTTATTTGTTTATATTTGTTCTTTTTACTTCTTGTTAGTTTTGCTAAAGAACACACAAAATATTTTGTTCCTTATATATATGGATATAAAGGCTAAACTTGTCGGATTTTTTTTTTTTTTTGCCTTTTATTTAGCGGTTGTTGGTTTTTAAAAAGAACCCCCAAAACACATTGCTTAGAAAGCTAAAATCATATCAGAAAGAATGTTTTCCTCTCTCTCTCTCTCTTGATTTTTAGAATGTCATTCAATACTGTTTCAATGACACATATATAAGAATTTTTCTCTCCCAATCCGTTTTGATTATGTCTCATAGAGTTCGATTCATTACTATACAAGATAGGTGGTGGGGTTTATTATTTGATGCTTCTTCTTGTTGATTGCTCACTATAAAAGTTTATACTACATGCATGTTTGAGCCTGAAAAATCCTGTTCTGTGTTTTCCGGCTAAGTATTATTTATGTTTGAATTTTATCAGTTTTGTACATTATGGCATTATGCAAAGTTGATTTTAGTTCTTTGTTTGACTTGAGTGCATATGTTAGAATTCAGAACCACCTTATTAACCAGTTACTTGTCAAAGAATTATGTTATGCTAAAATTTTGTTATGTTCTATACTCCCACAGCTCAAGCAGCTGGATCTCCTTTTCCTCCCTACTTGGATCGAACACATCGGTTAATGGCAGTCATGGGAAGAATTTTGCAGAAGCTGCAGCAGCTGCTTTAGTCGGCAGAGGTTCTTGTAAAAAGAATATTTCAGTTGTAGCTACTAATAGCTCTCCTCAATGTTCAACTGGATTGATGTCCAGCATATTTCAATGGGATTCGTCTCAATGCTGAAGGTTAAAGCCCCTGGTTTGAAGCTATTATATAATAAGTCAAATTTATTGTCTTCATATTTTCAACTTAAAAAAAAAAAAATTAAAAAGTTTTCTGATGTTGAATAGATTGTGCTGGGAGAAGCAGCTTAAAACAGCCCTATTCATGGTTGGAGAAATTGGAGGGAATGATTTTAACTTTGCATTGGCTCAAGGCAAACCAATTGAGGAGGTCAGAAACCTGGTTCCAGAAGTTGTCAAAGCAATAAAGGATGCTGTTACAGTACGTTTTCTTAGTAAACAAAATAAATTCCTTTTATATATTTTTTTCATTCAAAATGACTTGATTGATTATTGATTCCTAATTGTCTATAATATTGGTTCCAGAGGTTCATTGGTTATGGTGCTACCCGAGTGGTTGTCCCTGGTAACATCCCAATAGGCTGTTTACCAATCTTTCTTACAGCATTACAGACCAACAATTCTGCAGCTTATGACGAATTTCATTGCCTGAAGGGATTGAACGATTTCACAATATATTACAATGATCAACTCAAACAAGCCCTTGAAGGTTTGAGAAAAGAAAATCCTAAAGTTTCTGTAGCATATGGTGATTATTACAATGCTTTCCAATCGGTTTACCATAATGCTTCACTTCTTGGTGAGCCTCTCTCTGCTTCTAATAAACTTCAAGGATATTAATAATAAAATAAATCTGATGGAGAATAATTTTTTTTTGGGTTGCGCCCAATGTATAGGATTTGATATTGAATCTTTGCAAAAAGCTTGCTGTGGTGCTGGAGGTGATTATGACTTTACACTTAGAAAACGGTGTGGAGACCCAGATGTACCAGTTTGTCCAAATCCAGATAAACGCATCATCTGGGATGGAATTCATTTGACACAACAGGCGTACAAGTATATATCTGGCTGGCTCATCCGTGACATCTTGCCCAACCTTCATTGCTAATTTTAATTTGGTTTAGTTTTGTGAGGCTTGCTTAGAGTTAGCAAGTAATAAAGTTCTTCTTATATGGTTCTTTTAGAGAGTTTTATAATTTCGAGTTCTGTTTATTTATTTATTTATTTTTTATTTATTTTTTATTATACAAGATAAAATTCTACTCTACCCTAATCTAAGTGTAAGTGTGTGTGAAGCTCTTTCTTGGAGACTTGAACCCCGGCTCTTGCTCTTCACACTCCACAAGCATTTATACTTGTAAAGTGACCATCGCACCAAGGGTATGCGATGGTAATTTCGAGTTCTATTTATTTGACTAATGTTGATATACAATTAAATTAAGCATTGATGTGCGGTAATTACCAAATTCACTTTGAGCATTGCGACTGTAATAGAGCAAGGAAATTAATCAAATTCACTTTTCCTATTTAGTGCATCATGTAATGCCATAGACTGTCAATGGGGATATCTGTATTAGAAATCAAATTTATTTGTTTGCCTTTACTTTGATTAGAAGAGTTTATATTTTTCTTTGTTGAAAAATAATAGCAAGTTGTTTGTAGAGTCTTTTTCTAGATTCTGTTTTTCTTACTTGAACTTTATGATTTTTACATTGTTTAAATACATTGGACCATTCAATTAAGAGGAATGTAAGCATAAGGGTACTCTCCCATGCCTTAATGAGTCCTCCCTATGTTCTGAATACATGGGCAACTGAATTGTGTGCCTAAGTAGTAAATGGGGCCTGAGGCAGAGGTCTTTTAGACCAAGTTTGAACTAGACCAAACTTATGGACCGTCTCAATATGAAAACCCCGTTTAGAACCAAACCAAGTTTTTTTTTTTTTTTTTTGAGAGAGTTTCAACTTATGGTATCCACTTCTGATAATAGCTCTTTATCATCAGACCAAGACACCAATCAGTTTTTGGTGTAGGCGGGGATTGAACCCTAGATTTCTTATACAACCATCAAAGACTTTACCAGTTGAGCTAACTGGAACCCATAGAACCAAACCAAGTTCCCTTTTCCAATATGCATCTTTTAAACTAGTGGAAACCATAGTCTTCATTGCACATAGTGAGATCTTTTATCTTAAACTAGTCGCAACCTCGCATATGTGATTATTTTGTAATGAAATATAATATATAATTTATTTTATAAAATATTCATAAAATAATATATTAAGATTAGTAATTTGTAATAAAGCATTTTTTTTTATAAGACAATTTAATTTTAGATGTATTAAACTGTAGGGTCAATAAATCTGGCTACCCCGGCTCAACTTTATACTAGGCCCACGCCGAGGAAGAAAAAACGTCCGAGGATTAACGGAGGAAGTCCTAACTACCAAAGAGCAACGCCGAGGACAATCATGTCCTTGGCATATCGAGATCATTGAAGGGAAAGGGCAGCGCGCCATCAAGGGTGGTGTCGTAGAACACCCCAAGAAAGAGGACAAGCACCATGGATCGGCCATGGGAGCCTGGGAAAGCAATTCAGGGAGGAGTTGTCACCTCCACATTAAATGCCCGCAACTAACATTCTGGCTGCATTAATGAGGGAATGACTCCTGAACAGTGCCGCTTTGGTCGCTGCAACTCACAGAAGGTTTGGGACGGCGGCTGATGGGACAAGCACTCAAGTATTGACCTGCACAATCAACAAATGGAGGGCCAAGATTAACCTAAAGAGGGTATAAAACGTAAGGAGGTCCTCCAAAGAATTGGGGGGGGGGGGGGAGATTGGAAGTAGAAAAAACTGTAGCAACATGTATCATCTTTGTAACCTCTGTATCCAAGCACTGAGGAAATAATAAGAACAAGAAGGCTCCTCGGACCAACGTCCAGGACATATTCTAACACTTAAGGCCCGTATTCTTGCTATTCAGTTGACCCATAACCATGTTCATTCGTTGCTATCCTCATTAAAGCCTAACTCTTAAACCCATCCTCTACAAATTTATTGTTTAGGGCTAGTTGGGCCTGAATCCATTTTTTCAATAGTTGAAGTGCTCAGACCCAGTCCCTATATAAACTATTAATTAAGAAATGTTTATATATATATATATATATATAACTCATTACCAAACCAAAAAAGGGCAAGGATTTTTTTTTTCTAAAATAAAAAATATTATATTGCTTTCCTTTTTAAAATAATGAATTTTGTGTTCTCTAAAAATAAAAAATTATATGTATTTTTTACTTTCTTTTTATATTAAAATTTTTATCTACTCATATTATAAACTAATCTGCTAGTGATAGAATACATAGGGGGATTTAAGTTTTTTTTTTTTTTTTTTTTTTCAATTATGATAGTTAGAAATGAATGATAAAAATAGAGTTTTCCCACCATTAAAAAAAAAAAAAATCAGCTTATCTTTAATTCCAAACCAATCTATCTCTTTTGAAGTATACAAAATAGGATCATGATTTCTCTTCTTGCATACAGTGCTTATCTTATTACATTCATGAATATATACCGAATCAAAACATACTCATATGAAGATACTTTGCAAGCAAACAAAATATTATATCAATCATCACTTAATAATGATTAATTGGACCGATTAGGAAAACAATTTTTTGTTGATTGAGATTATTTTCTCTGTGAAAATTGTAATATTGTCCACCCAAAAAGATTACAAAAAAACAATTATTAGCAAAATCTCCTAATTAAGTTTCTATAATAATAATAATAATAATAATAATACAATTGCAAAAGCTAAAATATGTCATTCATCCAATTATTTTTGTTTGGCTAATCTTTACTTTTGTCTAAATAGGTAGTAATATAGGGTACTTCTAATACAACTATTAAGAGCATTTTCTCTACAAAAATTACAAATTTGTTCACCCAAAATTATTAAAAAATAAACAAAATTTAGTAAAGTCTCATAGTTTAACATCTAAATAGATTGCTAAAAAAATCAAATTCTAACTTGCAAAACGACTAATTATTAACCCAAATTAAATCGAACCAATGGGATAAAGAAAAAAGAACTTGTGATTGGGAATTGGAATACCAAAATACATAAATATGCATAAAAGTCGATACAAAGTTGTCAAAAAAAGAAACAAATGTGATGTGACAATTAAATTAATAATAACAAAAAGCACCATTAGCTGAAAAAAAAAATGGTTAAAACAATAAAAGAATCCACCAAAAGAGAAACTAAATTGGAGAGAGAGAGAGAGAGAGAGTATTGACCTTTTTTGTCATGAACAACTTGGAAGGAATATGGTAGAGAGGTGGAAATTAACTAAAATGAAATTTATAAGAAAATTAAGATGGAAGAGGAAGGTTGAAGTAGATGAAAGGTTGAAAATTTCAAATGACAATGATTGAGAAAATTTAGAATCGGTAGAATTTTAGAAAATTGAGAAAATTTAAAAATGTGTAAAGGAATCAAATGAAAATTTTAAAAAGACAATGATTGGAGGAGATGAAAGATTGAACTAAGAAGACAATGGTTGAAGAAGATGAAATGTTGAATAAAGTAAAAAAAAAAAAAAAAGCAAAAAAAAAAAAAAAAAAGAAATGATGCTAATGACGTGGTACAAAAAGAGATTTGTAAAATTTATTTCTAAACTTCCATATTATATAGAGTATAGATAGATATGTATAGACATTGTTTTTGAATTTTGATTATTTATTGATATTTTTTTTTAGTTATAAAAATATAAATTAAGATAGATGAATATGTAAAGACAAACTTATATGTAAAGTTATAACTGTCCAAGACGAATGTGTAAAATCAAACTATTTATATATTTAATATTGTCAACAAAATTTAGGAATAAAAAAAAAAAAAAAAAAGATACAAAACTGTCAAAAAGATAAACAAATGTGATGTGACAATTAATTCAATAATAACAAAAAGCACCATTAGTTGGAAAATATGGTTGAAACAATAAAAAAAAAATCCATCATAAAGTGAAACATAATTGGAGAGAGAGAGAGAGAGAGTATTGACCTTTTTTGCTATGAACAACTTGGAAGGAATAGGGTAGACAGGTGGAAATGAAGTAAAAAGAATTTTATAAGAAAATTAAGATGAAAGAGAAAGGGTTGAAGTAGATGAAAAGTTGAAAATTTCAAATGATAATGATTGAGAATATTTAGAAATGGTAGAACTTAAGAATATTGAGAAATTTTGAAAATTTATAAAGGAATCAAATAAAAATTTTAAAAAGAAAATGATTGGAGGAGATAAAAGGTTAAACTAAGAAGATAGTAGTTGAAGAAAATGAAAAGTTGAATAGAGTAAAAATTGCAAAAAAAAAAAAAAATAAATAAAATAAGAAAGGATGCTAATAACGTGGTACAAAAAGAGATTTGTAAAATTTATTGCGAACCTTCTATATTATATATAGTATAGATAGATATTGTTTTTGACTTTTGGTTATTCATTGATTTTATTTTTTAGTTATAAAAATATAAATTAAAATAAATGAATATGTAAAGTTAAAACCGTCCAAGATAATTGTGTAAAATCAATACATTTATATATTTAATATTGTTAACAAATTTTAAAATTTTAAAATAAAAAATAAATAAAAACAAATAATTATATAGCTAACGAGGTTGCGCAATATAAATATAGTAACAATAAATATTACGTTTCAAATTTTATATATTATATAAAAATATGAATAAACACTAAACTCACAACTTCTACTTGTACTTGTAGAATGCGCAAATTAACTCTAAGGCGGAGTTTGGATAGCGTTTTCAATGCATGCGTTGCGCATTTGTGTTTGTCAGTAGGTCCCGTGTACTGTTCATGAGACCCACAAACCTTTTTTTTTCAGCAAAATTTTCATTAAAAATGGGTCTTATTATATTATTCACACATTTAAAAATCATTTTGTTACAATATTTTCAGTTTTTAATTTTTAGTAATAAGCGATATCCAAACAAACTCTAATTGTACTTGTAGGGCAAGTACTACGTCAGCGGCTGTAAATATAGCCAAATAGTCCGTTAAGAACAAAACTACATTACTCTTGTTTCTTCTCTCTTAATTTCGTCTCTTACTCCCACTAACAAAAAAAAAAAAAAAAAAACAATTTAAACCGGAGCGGTGACACCGTGATAGGTTTTCTGTATTAATGTGTCAAATCACAAAAAAAAAAAAAAATTATAATATTCCTTAATTATATTAATTAAGAAAATTCGCTCATCACATTCGTTCTCGCGTTCGCTTGTAGACTTTACGTTGAAGTCAAATTTGTATTAATTTTAAGAATTTAAATTTTTAACCCACCCTTTTTAGGTAGGCACCACCAACACTGTCGGCACCATCAAATTTGTATTAATTGAGTGTGGCACTAAAATTTTTCCCACAACAAGAGGTAGTTCTTACCGTACGTAGTTCTTAAAAGGCCTCGAGTATTACCCTTTCTTGGCATCGGTGTATGGTTGTTGGAACATGCCTGCATCATAATCTAGACCTCTCTGTTGCAACTCTGATATACATTAATTCTTCCCGTTTGCTCGTGCTCTTGTTTGAGTTTTTGTAACTTGAACAAACATGATTTTTAGGTAAAATTTAGGACTTCCCTAAAAACTAACATTGAAACCCTTCAGTATAAAATCAGTTTAGTTGAATTAAATTGTCAATGACCCATGCATCTAGTGCCACTGCTCTATGTTGGAATAAAAGAGATCTTAAACTCTTAATGGACCATGCTAGGAGCTTAAAAAAAGGGCTATGTTAGTCGTTATGATATGCATATATAATAAAGATATGTACATCTCATAATTTAGAGGAAGTTGTTAGAATTTAAGGCATTACAAATTTTAGTTTAGCAAAAAGGCATTACAAAATTTATTACAACAAGCCATCCCACGAGCACATTATAAGTTTATATGAAATATTTTGTAATGAATTGTCTTTATAATTCATATATAATAGTAAATAGGTAGTACTATATTTGAGAATTAGTTATATTACGTGTCATTAAAAAGAGAGAAAAATTGAATTATTATGATTGATATGATTAAGTATGCAATATGAATGAACTCACAAATGTTTAACTATTTTGACTAAATTAACCCCATAATTATTTTCTATATTTTTTATTGTGTGTATTGTTAAGTATACAAACATATTAGCTGAACGAACTTACAAATATTTAATTATTTTGATTAACTCATATAGTCTGTTTGAGATCCGCTTATTTTGTTGAAATTGAAAACTTTTTGCTGAAAGTATTATAGATAAAAGTAAAAGTTAGCTGAAATAGTACAATGAGACCCTTGAATAGTACCAAAAAGTACAGTAGGGCCCATGAATAATAGCAAAAATAAGCTGAATAGTAAAATAAGTTGGCAAAAATAATTTTTACTAAACACACACTCAATCGAATAATTATTTTCTATTTTTGATTGCATTATTATTAAATATTCGTTTGTGTGTGTGTGTGTTTTTTTTGTTGAAAATTTTACACTTTTCACATTAACCCTTTTATTGTATGCCCAATTTTCTATATTAATTATTAAAATCAAATGAAGATGAAATTGATATTTTATTTATTTATTTATGGGAGAAGGATGAAGTTGATTTGATTTTGAAAGTTGAGGGACTAAATTTTTACAAATAATAGTTTGTGAGGATTATATTAAATTCTACCCCATAGTTGGAGGACCAAATTAATAATCTAATTTTTTTTGTTTTTTATTTATTTATTTATTTATTTTTTTGTGTTGAGAAGAAACATGCATACTGCATTAATTACTAAAGGCCTTTTTTTGGGGGGGGGGGGGGGTGGGGAGTGAATATCAAGAGAAAGGTAAGGCCCATATGGTCGCCCCCAACTTATACCACATGCTTGCGCATCACTATTTTATAAACTAAAGAATTATATATATACCATTCTCTAAGCATGCATGTTGCGCGTGCTCAGAGACTCTTCTATTTTTTTAGATAAAAATTAATAATTTGCATTTATTATAATTTAAAAATATATATTTTTATTTGAATAATGCTAGAGATACAAACAATTTTACAAACTGCTAATGTGGTGAGTGATTATTGGTAAATAAAAGTGATATTAATGGTGGGTCTAGATGAAAACCAATAAGAGCTTGGCCATATCAACATTTTGTAAAAATGTTGTAAAATAGTTTGTGACTGTAGCATTACTCTTTTTAATTTTTAAACAAATAAAAATGACTAAGACTCGAGCCACTGCCATGAATACGATGAATGAAGCCATTGCTTCTCTTTGTACTACCTCTGATCACCATAACAAGGACATCCAAGAAATACAAAAGATTCAGGGCATTCATACCAGAACCTTGAACGAGATGAATTAGAACATCAATGTGATTTTACAAAAGCTTAATTCCATAGATGGAAATCAAAATTCACCTCAGAGGAATGTGCAACCAAATTCAATTCCAAGTTCTTCAATCTTGTCACTTGCAAAGTCTGGGAAAATGGATTTCCCTCGATTTTCTGGTGTTGATCCTGCTAGCTGGGTTTACAAGGCTAACCAGTATTTTGGGTATTATCAAACTCCAATTGCAGAAAAACTATTGATAGCTTCTTTCCACATGGAATTGGAGGCACTGATATGGTTCCAAGAAGTAGAGGAGGCTAGGATATTCTCTGATTGGGAGTCCTTGGTGCAGGCTTTACATGTTAGATTTGGATCAACGGCTTATGATGATCCTATGGAGGTATTAACAAGGCTAAGACAGACCACCACAGTAGCCTTGTATAAAGCAGAGTTTGAAGCAGTATCAAATAGGATCAAAGGGCTTTCTCCATTGCACAAGCTTAGTTATTTCCTAAGTGGACTGAAAGATGAGATACGTTTACCAGTGAGAATGCTTAATCCTTAATCTTTGAATGCAGCCTTTGGATTGGCCAAAATCCAAGAAGAATATGTGATGAGTTGTAGAAGGAATGTCAAGAATCAACAAGATTCAGGTAAGAACTCTATCTTGGGTTTGCCTAAAAGTGTTGGTGAGGTAGAATCTAAACCTAGTATACCTATTAAGAGAATAACTCATGCACAGATGGATGAAAGGAGGAAGAAGGGTCTTTATTACAATTGTGATGAAAAATGGGGGCTTGGACATAAATGTAGGAATGCTAAACTTTTCATTTTGGAAGGGATTGAATTGGTTCATGGGGAAAATTCTGGTGTGAGGATAACTAAATTGGATGAGGAGGTGGATAGTAAGGTGGTTCATAAATTAGATAGGAGTGTTCAGTATAATTAGAATGAGGAGGTGGAGATTACCTTGTATTCTCTTACAGGAACACCTACACCTGGTACAATGAGGGTTAAGGGAAGAGTGAATGGAGTTAGGTTAGTTATTTTGATAGACACGGGTAGCACTCACAATTTTGTTGATGCATCTTTGATCAGTAGTTTACAGCTAAGGGTGGATGTTACAAAAGTGTTGGAGGTCAAGGTAGCTAATGGTTCAATTGTTAAAACTCAAGGATTTTGTAGTGAGGTGCCTGTGATAGTCCAAGGAGTGGAATTTTGCATCAATTTTCATGTTTTGGCATTAGAAGGCTGTGATGCAGTTTTAGGTACTCAGTGGTTAAGTACCTTGGGTGAAATCCAATAGAATTTCAAGCTGTTGACTATGAGCTTCTAGTATAGGAATAAGCAGGTCTTGCTGCAAGGTCTAAGTTTAGATTCAGGTTCTTCTTTTGTGGATTGCATGAAATTCTTCAATGCTTCAGTGAAGAGAGGGTTATTGTTACAGATTGATGGAGTGGAACCAGCTGCCTCAGTAGATAGAATTCTTGCTGAGGTGAATTCATTGTTGCAAGAGTTTAGCCAAGTCTTTGAGACTCCTACTGAATTGCCTCCACTGAGGGGTCATGAGCATTCCATTACTCTTAAGGAGGGTGCCCAGCCTGTATGCCAAAGGCCTTATAGATACCCCTTTTATTAAAAAAAAGAAAAAGAAATAAAGAAGATTGTGAAGGAACTCTTGTCAGTAGGATCCATTAGAGACAGCAGTAGTCCATTTGCTTCACCTGTTTTGTTGGTTAGAAAAGCTGATGGTTCTTGGAGGATGTGCATTGATTATAGGGCATTGAACTCCATCACTGTCAAGGATAAGTTTCCAATCCCAATTATTGATGAGTTGTTAGATGAATTGCATGGGGCTGCTATCTTTTCTAAGCTGGACTTAAGGTCTGGGTACCATCAAATCAGAATAAAGGAGGAAGATATACCCAAGACAGCTTTTAGGACACATGAGGGTCATTATGAATTCTTGGTAATGCCTTTTGGCTTAACCAATGCTCCTTCCACCTTCCAATCCTTAATGAATCAGGTATTTAAGCCTTTCCTAAGGAGATTTGTTCTAGTTTTCTTTGATGACATCTTGGTATATAGCAAATCTGTGTCTAAACATGTCATCCACTTTAGGAGTGTTTTAGAGATTTTGGTTGCTCATCATTTATATGCTAAAAGGTCTAAGTGTATGTTTGCTTGCTCAAAAGTGGAGTATTTAGGACATGTGATTACTGCTGAGGGAGTGCACACTGACCCAAAGAAGGTTGTTGCTATGCAGCAGTGGCCTCTTCCTAAAGATATCAAGTCCTTAAGGGGGGTTTTGGGTCTCACAGGCTATTACAGAAAGTTTGTTAAGGGGTATGGGAATATTGCAGCTCCTTTGACTGCCTTATTGAAGAAAGACTCATTTTGTTGGTCCAAGGAAGCTGATTTGGCTTTTCAACAGCTTAAGGAGGCTATGATTAACCCACCTGTCTTGGCCTTGCCAAATTTTGACAAGCCTTTTGTGGTGGAGTGTGATGCTTCTAGGAGAGGAGTAGGTGCTGTTTTGATGCAGCAAGGCAAGCCTATTGCTTATCACAGCCAAGCCCTTAAGGGTAAGAACTTGGCTTTATCCACATATGAGAAGGAACTCTTAGCCTTGGTAATTGCTGTTAAGAGATGTAGAGCTTATTTGGTGGGCAGACGCTTCACTGTCAAGACTGATCAACAGAGCTTAAAGTACTTGTTGGAACAGAAAATTGGGACTTGTTATAATTTTGTGGTTGAATATAGGAAGGGTAAGGATAATCTGGTAGCTGATGCATTGTCTAGGAAGGTTGAGATTGAAGACATTAATACTGATGGTGAGGACTCTGGTGGAGTTTTATGCATGATTTCATTTCCATCTCCTGCTTGGTTGACTGATCTTAAGGCTAGTTATGCCATTGACCAGCTAGTCTAGAGTATATTCTAAGCTTCTCAATTGGGGAAGGAAGTTCCTAAGGGGTTCTCAATACAGAATGGACTTTTATTTCATAAAGGTAAAATTTATTTAGGTTCCTGTGATGCCTTAAAAGGTGTTGTTCTTCAACAGGTCCATAATACTCCTTTAGAGGGGCATTCAGGGTTTCTTAAGACCTTGCATAGGGATAAGAGGGATTTTTCTTGGCCTGGTTTGAGGGAGGATGTGAGGAAGCATGTAAGAGAATGTGATGCTTGCCAAAGATTAAAGGCTGAGACTTGTAATATAGCTGGTTTGTTGCAGCCCCTACTTGTACCTAATAAGCCTTGGCTTGATGTGAGCATGGATTTTGTTGAAGGTCTTCCAAAGTCTTAGTCTAAGGATGTGGTTTTGGTTGTAGTGGATAGGCTAACTAAATTTGTTCACTTTGTTCCATTGTCCCATCATTATATAGCTGCTAAAGTAGCTACCCTATACCTGCATTATGTGTTCCAGTTACATGGAATGCTAGCCTCAATTGTGAGTGATAGGAACCCTGTATTTACTTCACATTTTTTGTAAGAGTTGATGAGATTGCAAGGGGTGCAGCTAGCCATGTCCTCGGCTTACCACCCTCAATCAGATGGGCAGACTGAGGTGGTTAATAAGAGCTTGGAGCACTATTTGAGAGCATTTGCAGCTGACAGACCCCACTCTTGGGTTGATTGGTTACCCTTGGCAGAATTTTGGTTCAATACCAACTTCCATACCTCCCCCAAATTGACCCCTTTTGAAGCCTTATTTGGTTATCCTCCTCCAAGGTTATTGGACTATATACCAGGCACTACTAAGGTTGACAGTGTAGATGTGCATTTGAGGACTAGACAGCAGCTACTAACATTGCTGAAGCAGAACTTAGTGGCAGCTCAGGAAAGAATGAAGATCAATGCTGACAGGCACAGAACTGAAAGAGACTTTGCTGGGGGAGAATGGGTGTATTTAAGGCTGCAACCTTACAAGTAGAAGTCATTGAGGCAAAGCAAGATGGGAAAATTGTCTCCTATGTACTATGGACCCTTCTAAATTTTGAAAAAGGTTGGTAAGGTGTCTTACAAGTTAGATTTGCCCTCAGATTCAAGGTTGCATCCCACATTTCATGTTTCTTGTCTTAAAGCAAAATTGGGTTAGCATGTGGCAGCCATTCCTACTCTTCCATTTATGGATTCAGAGGGCATCCTTAGCCCTGAACCCATTGTTGTGTTGCTAGAAAGGTCTCATCAGTTGAGAAATAGGACTGTTACTCAAGTCTTAATTCAGTGGCAAGGGAAAGGTCCTGAAAATGCTACTTGGGAGAACTTGTACTAGCTACAACAACAATTCCCTCACCCACTCTCCTACAATAAAATCTACTTTGAGTTTTTCTAGTACTAGGTTGTTTGCAGGGGCAGAGTTAGGATTTTTTGTTTAGGGGGGCCAAATTTTGGTATTAATATATTAGTCTCAAGTCAAGATAAACCATCACACACATGCTTAAATGCACATACACAAATATAAACATTAATATTTTGATACTAGAGTAGGTCATAATTTATAAATATATTGTATATAAAATTAACAACTTTGACATATGTATATTCGCAAGATAATTTTTTAGGAGAACTTATCATCTTTTAAACTCCAACAAGTATACAAAAAATGTCTAGTTTGATATTAAACATTACAAAAAATGAATTAAAGAAAACAAAAACTACATTGTCTCTAAAACTACTAGACTAATTGACAAATTCTATTGGTTTTTAAAGTATCATTGGACTAACTCAAACATTTGGGGAAACCAACTTCTATTTTTATAGCTAAATATTTAAAGTTTTTAATACTTATACATAATATAAAATAAATTTTTTAAAGGGGGGGGGGGGGATGGCCCCCAAACAAGTTCTCCTAAGTAGCACTCTCCTACAGCAACAATTCCCTCCCCGCCATCTAAGGCTCTCACCCAAAATACCCGTAGAGAGTGGGTGACGAAGGGTACCTATGCATGATCTATCTATGTCCATGCATTAATACTTCCAATGTTTAGGATCAAAGGTTCATGCATCATGTTATACATATGTCTCATGTGTCATTGCTTCCAGTTTGTACCATGTTTCTTTCTCTAGTTTTTGTTCTGTTCTTGTTGTTTTGTTGATCTTTCTTTACTTGTTCTGTTTTTGAGTGTGTTAAAAAATTCAAAAACCCATAAAATTTGAAAAATCTCCAAAAAGTTTGACCGCTTGTGTTGTGTATATCACATGTGAGTTTGGCCTAGTACCTTCGTACTTATGACATAGTGCATTTACGAGCTTAGCTTGTTATGTATGCACATTTATCTTTGTGGGAAAAATCTTGAAAACTATGGGTGATTGTTGTAAATAGATCTTCAAGCTTGTCATGAATGATTGGTCAATAGTCTTGATGGTCTTGATACTTGCATAGACTTGTGTCTATATCTCTTCCCACTTTATTTTTATGTTTTTGCGTAAAGAGCTCAACAAATGTAAATCTCAAAATGAAAAGAGATAATGAGCTACAAAAGCCTGTCGCACATACTAGTATTTGACTAGGAAAAAGGGAAAGCGACTCTTGTATTGAAATGTATGGTGCTCAAAAAGCCAAAGACTATCTCTCAATATTGAAATATCAAAAATTTCAAGCACCGATCTCAAAATGAGATGTATTGTTCAAAAATTGATCAAATGTCATGATTTGTGCAGAAGCCAAATGAAAAGCTTCTAAGATTTGTAATCATTTTCTTGTGGGAGGTCATATATATTCATTTCTATAATTGAGATAAACCACTTGATTTAGTAGCAGTTGTATATGACTTGATTGAATTAATCATTGAAGCTTCATTCTGGTCTAAGGACTATTCCACATTTGATACTCACCCACAACACACAAGACTTTGATTCAATTAATGCTTATCTCATTTGTGTGATTGTACATGCTCAAATGTGATGTGTATGCTCAATTACTTGTTGATCAAACCCAAAAATATTTTTGAGTATTTTATATGTTTTTGAAAGTGATTTTATACTTTCGTGTTTTTAGTTTTTGTTCAAAATGCATTTCTGTGTTTTTCTTCAAAAACTAGTTTAGAGGCTGTTTCGCGAGAAGCTCGCGACTTAGAGCTTCCCGCGAAATGTGCTTAAGGGAAATTAAAAAGTCACATTTTCATACAGAAAGTCTCGCTACTGCCTCGCGAGTATTTTGCGACTAAAATTTTCTTGCGAAATGTTTTTAGGAAAAAACTGGAAATTTTTCAATTTCATACAGAGGCTATTGCGACTGTCTCACGACTATTTTGCTACTAAAAGCTTCTCGCAAAAGTTTCAGTGTGTCTCGCGACTAATATCGCAACTACCTAACCCGCGAAAAACACGTGTTTCGAGTTTTTATGTAGTAGATGTGACATTTTTTCAAAATCACTTCTCTTCCCTCGCACTGCCTCTCTCGAACCCCCATTCAACTCAAATCTTATTTTCTTTCAAAAATCCATCTTTTTCAAGATAATCTCTGCTCAATCTCTTCAAGGTATGTGTTTTTAACACTCTTTTCATCTTTTCTACTTAGATTATGCAGATTTTAGCTTAGGGTTTTGAAAATTGGGGTTTTTCGAAAAAGGGGTTGGGGTTCTTATTTTTGTGAAAATTTTTCCAAAATCTTGATTGGGCTGAGTCCCATTTGATTTGTTTGTATCTGTGTTGGCCCCATGTGGCAAATTAAACATGTATTGAGGCAAATTTCATCATGTTCATGCATTTTTCTTAGGTGTTGTGGATTGTTGCATGTTAGGTGTTTGACAGAATGTCCTAGTGACATTCTTGTGTTGAATTAGACTCAAGTGAGTCCCTTTGCTTGGGTTTACTCCTGATTGACCATGGTTAACATGTTTTGGTTAATGTTTGTGTGTTCTACACACTTTGCCCAAGTTTGTGCCTTAATGCTATGCCATGCACACACTATGCACACACTAGGCATCCTCTAGGCACACCTCATACACCTCCTGCTGCACTCACTTGCATCAGCACACGTACAGCATAGACACACACATGCACAGTCATGTACTTCATGCATTATGCCTCTGTTTACAAGTTTAACACTTATAGCATGTTGTTTTAAGTTTGTTTACTCTGTTTTGAGTTGGTTATACTCTGTTTTAAGTTATTTTACTTTTAGTTTGGAACTAACTTGAATCTAATCAAGTTTTATGTTATGTTCTGTGTTTGTGCACCTGTTTCTTTTCTTGTACTTATGTTTTTGGGTGCAGATGTCTCCGTTTAAAAGCTCAACTATGAAAGGAGGCAGCAGCAAAGGGAAAAAGCCGGTGATTGATGTTGATGATCCTTCACTGAGGCCAAAGAGGACTTGTTTTTCAACAGGAGTGTATGACCCTGACTTGTTTAGATCTTATGCTGTATTTCAGACCTATACGAACTACTTTTGAGATGCTCCATTGTGGTTGAAAGGGCCGTTGATCAGCCATATCTCCTAGACACCAATATTCCCATATGGTTTACCACCAAGGATTGGAACTTTCTTCTCTTAAATCTTGAGGATGCATATGAGAACTTGGTGAAAGAGTTTTATGCTAATGCCCTTGTTGAAGGAGAGGAGATCAAGTGCTGGGTTAGAGGAAAGAGGTTCCCAGTTACACCTGTCTACTTGGCGGAAATCCTACACATCAACCGACCAATATTACCTATCCCACCGGTATATGATGAACTGAACCTCTATCCTCTGTCTAGCACCGGTTACATGATTCTCGATTGAGCATTATTCTTGCATGATCTGATCACTGACGTGGAGATTGATGTGTGTTCCCATATTTTCCACATTGTGGCAAAAACGGTTGAACGGACTGCTTCAAGGAATTGTATCCTTTTCTGTCGCCTTATCTCAAGGATTCTAAAGCTCAAAGGTGTGCATCCCTCGGAAGATGAGCGCCCATATCCACGGCCAAGTCCAATTAATATCCGCACTCTCCATGCAAGCATGAGTCACACCAAGAAGAATACCAAGCAAGAAAGTCATGCTACTCAGGGAAGCTTAAGCTCTACCTCCCATGTTTATGATGAACAGATAGACAACATCATGGCTACTCTCCAAGAGATCACTACCAAACTATCCGGACTAGCTACCATCATGCATTCCCAACACATTCGTTTCGACACCAAGTTCACATCTCTCCAGACTCAAATGGACCAAATTTAGAGGAACATGAAGACTAGCTATTCCATGACAAAAAGGGGGAGATGGTGTCGTTGATAGGGAGAGTGTAGTGATAGGGTAAGGAGAAACCAGAAACAGAAACTGTTGTTTGTTGTTTATTTTATTGCTTTTCTTTAAAGCTTAAGTACTCTGTTTTTACTGCTTTCGTTTAAAGCTTCAGTACATTGTTTTTCTATTTAATATTCAGTTTGTGTCTATCTCAATGCTTTGTAGCATTTTTTTGTACTTTTAAGATATTACTAATATGTCTTAAGTACCTCACTCTTGTACCCTAGTAGGATGTTGTATCCTAGATGTAAATACCTCGTGTATTTAGCATTGGTTGAGTGTTGGACATGCTATTGATCATCATGATTGGTCTTTATAGCTTTGAATGTTCGGATGAGCATTTACTTGCTAAATGTTCATTGTAGTCATTCTTTAATGATTGTTCTTGTATGATCAAGTTTTACTTACATGTTTTACAGTGTTTACAAACTTGATCGCACTTTACTTGCTCATATACGTACCATGTATTCAACTTGTTATAAGCTTAATGAAAGTTTTGTTTGTGCGTGAGTGTTTTAGGTTACAGGTATATACATGCAAGTGCTTCACAGTTTCTAGATTAGGTGTGAGTGAGTTTTACCACTGTTCCTAAACTCATGTTTAAGTCTAGAGTCTGTTTTTAGGGGTTTTGTCACGGAATAGCCAAAGGGGGAGATAGTAAAGTTGTAATTTACAACAGTGTTTCTGTTGGCTTTTATTCCGTGCCAAATTTGATTGTAATTCTATTCAATATTTTGTACCCTGTATTTATTGTGAGTTTTAATTGTAAAGGTTGTGTGATAGAGAGAGTGTGTGTAAAGACTCAAGCTATTGAAGACTGGAGAGTTTTCGCGGGTAGCTCGTGACTAAGCATCCCGCAAAATGATGCATGTGCCCTGCAAATGACGGGAATGCGAAAAGTCAGGACAGGATGGATACAGCTGTGTTCCGCGAGTAGCTCGCGGGTAAGGCCTTCCCGTGAGACACTCGCAAAACATTCTGTTTTGCCAGATTGTCCTATCTGATACACACTTTTTGTATCCACACTACATATACCCACATTACCCACAAATGTTGAGGAGTGCTTCTGAGAGAAAACCCTAGCCACAAACCTTGAGAGTTAGAGATTGTTATACCCACATATCTCTACACAATTGCTTATGGATTTTCCTCAACTCTTATCTCTCCATTTTCATACCATTGAGAAGTTGACAGCCCAAACACTTACCACACCCTTTCAAAGTGTTCAGTGAGGTTTTGGTGCTGCTAGGAAGTATTGGAAGAAGCCAGGATTTGGTGGATGCAATCGGGCGTATTGCGGGATTTGGAGAGCTAGACAAGACACGGTTCCAAGAAGCCTTGTTAGAGTAGGAGCTTGGAGGGCTTAGGTGCATCGGGTAGATTAGGCTTGGAGGGTTTCTTGCTAACCCATGTATCTCAACTGATTGTCTAGTGGATCGATTACCGCTTGGAGGGCGGCGGAGAGGTTTTACGCCGAGTACTTCGGTTCCCTCTTCGATAACACATCGGCGTGTTATCTTGTGTTTGCATTCTTCTTCCCTACTCTTTTACCTTTCATTTTACTGTTGTGTTATTTATGTGGTTCTTGATTCTACTTTGTAGTTCATAGAACAAACTTTCTAAAGGCGCCAAATCACGTATATTGAAGGTTTGTACAATAAGATATATGAAACCAAAAAAAATTAATAGAAAAAATTACCATAAATTATTAAAAATATATAAAAGCATTACATATATTTAGGTGAAAATTTTATAAACAAAATACATTTATATTACCAATATCCATTGAGCAAACGATAAGCATTATTTCAAAAAACAAGGTATAAATTATTATTGAATTAAAAGTAAGCAAGTAAGAAGAAAAAACAAAGGAAAAATGCTTTGGTAAATAATTCCAATTTATGAAAGAGGTTGTTAATAAGGTTATAGTGAATGGATTCAAGAAGAGGTTGGATGATGTAAAGAGCAAATGGGTGGACAAGCTTCCACATGTCCTTTGGACATATTGGACCACTCCTCGCAGGTCAATAGGGGAGACCTCCTTTTCAATGATCTATGGGACCGAGGCTGTGATTCCTCTGGAGACTGGCTTCCCAACGCTGAGGACTAGCTTATTCACTCCAGACATCAATGACAACCTACTAGAAAAGAGCTTGGACCTAGTTGAGGAGCGGAGAGAAAACACCATGGTTCAATTAGCGTATTACCAACAAAAACTCAAACAAGGGTATGACTCCGGTGTGAAGTTAAGACCGTTGAACCCAGGGGACTTAGTTTTGAGGAAGGTGGTAGGAATCTCGAAAAACCCAACATGGGAGAAGTTAGGGCCCAATTGGGAAGGGCCGTACCGTATCACCTTGGTAACAGGCGTAGGAGCATACTTCCTAGAAGATCTAGACGAAAAAGTTGTGCCGCGACCTTGGAATGTAAATAACCTGTGAAGGTACTATTATTAATGAAAGGCAGCTCTGCCATGTTTTCATTTATGACATTATGTGTTGCGTCTATTGCTTGTTTGAATATTAAACAAAATCTTGGTTATGCCTGGCTCCTCGGACCACATACTTTAGGTAAATTAATATTCTTGGTTATATCTCTAAGTATTAAACAGAACCTTGGGCATGCCTGGCTCCTCGGACCACATGCCTTGGGTAAATTAATACTTCACATTATATCTAAGTGTTAAACAAAACCTTGGCCATGCCTGGCTCTTCAGACCACATGCCTTGGGTAAATTAACACTCTCCAGCATTTTTTCTAATGTTAAACAGAACTTTGGCCATGACTGGCTCCTCAGACCACATGCCTTGGGTAAATTAACACTCTCCAGTATTTTTTTTCTAAGTGTTAAATAGAACCTTGGCCATGCCTGGCTCCTCGGACCACATGCCCTGGGTAAAGTGATACTTCTCATTATTTCTCTAAGTGTTATGTTTCTCTTTAAAACTTAGAACCCCCTGCTGATTGCACAATTTTCAGTACCAGCATATAGCCATTTTTCTCATTGTTTATACGTGTTTAATTCATTTGAATTAGCAACAATTCATTACTGTTAGCTTTTGTTAAAGTCTGGGTATTCACCCTTAAAGACATCATCAATCTTAAGTCTCATCAGAGGGAAAAATGATTACTACACCAACCGTAGATAAATATTGCAAAGAAAATAAAGATTCATGAAGCAAAAATTGATATCTTTTCATTAAAAAAGAAAAAAAGAAAATGGGTACATTATAAGCAGTAGAAAACTGCCACCATAAAGAAAAAAAAGGAGAAAAGTACAAAAAAGAGGAGAAAAGTAAAGGAAAAAGATCCTAAAACTATAACATATACCATGGCAACGTCACTATAAATCATGGCATATTAATTCCAACACTTTATCACAAACGGATCAAATGGAATTAAAACATGTTTATAAGATGGCCAAGGAAACAAATGTTAACATAAGGATTCAATCTTGATAACATATAAATCATATCAACCTTTTATCTATAATAAACGGATTCAATAGATATAAGGTACTTCAATCCTTATGACATACGGATTTCACATTATCAATGTGTATATATATATTTATATTTATCAATTCATGAATACAAGCTTATCCGAAAGAGTAATACTCATAAATAAAACAAGTATTACTTCATAAATAATAATACTTATTCGATCCCACTTGCAATATATAAATATATATATATATATACACACACGTATTTAATATGAAATAAAGTACTTGAATCCTTGATGCATACAAACTCCATGAATACAGCACCATAAAAGCATGAATATTATAAGCAAAATTAACATACGGATGCAAGGCATCCAAGGCAATTAACACATGCTTATAAGATGGCCAACAAGCATTAATGTCAAGTTGTCCTATTCTTTCGTTCTTGAGAAATTCGTCACAAAGCAACAACTATACCCAATTGCCTACCATATCCAAGCGGTGCAAATCTGACCATGGGAATCGCGGATCAAGATTGTACCCATATATAAAAATATATATATATATATGCCCAGTCAGTATCGGACACTTCAATTAATTTATCACATATATCAATCTCAGCACATAGGTTTATTGAACAATAATTCTAAAACAAAATTATGCAGAAAAATCACTGCAGAATTTTCAAATACCAAGAAAAAACAATTTTTTTTTTTTTAATTCTAAAACTCAATCACATGTTATACAAGCATGATATCATGAACTTGGCTCTGATACCAATTGTTGGAAAAAACTGATTTTGCATCTCATACAAAACCCACAGCGAAAGCAACACAAGAATCTACTTCATTCATGATAGATAACATGTAACCTTGAATTCTAGAATAAAGAAAAGAAAGCGTACCTTGGTGCAATAAAATTCAAAAAACAAGACTTGAGAATACTTTCAATCTTTATCCCAATTCCGCATGGTGCCCAAAATGAGTGGTCTCTCAATCAGTTCTTACGAACGTTAATTTTCCTTTTTGGAAAAGTGTATTTCCAAGATTCTTTAGAGAAAAACCGTTTTCTCTTCCTTTTAATTATACATTGGCAGTTACTTTATTTAATAACTTTTATTAAATAAATAACTGATTATCTAATTGGGTTAGCTCTTATTAAATAAATATCTGATTATCTAATTGGGTTAGCCTTTTGGACCAACCCAATTGGGCTTAAGTTTGTGGTTTGAGATGGGACCAAAGGGACTATTAAGGCTCTAGCTTTAATGGGCCTTAGACTTATCTGTCAACTCTTGACAAGCCCAAAATTACCATTAATTATATAACAAGTACCACTATGAAAATATAATTGTACTCTAGGCCTTATTAATAAATTATATCCCAAGACTCTAATATGATATCATTTGACCCCTCCATGAAATATCCATAGTGAACAAAGTTATAATAAACTATCACTTTATAAACAACTATTTTATTCCTTGAGTACTCGGTTTAATCTTTTAGTTATTCATATTTATGAAATCTAATTTCATAAATATAAACTTTAGTAAATTTTTACTAAAGTGGCTAGTCCTGAATAATCAGTTCCCATTAAACTTATCTCAAGGGGATATTTCGTGTCTCTATAGAGAGAGATTATGGATTCTATCTTGAGAATATGTGTTCCCTCAACACTACGTGTGGTTACCCAACATACTGAGATTTTGACTGTTAAACTAGATCTCACTCCTAATATATCAAAGTAACCTACATTTCATGATCGAGTTCATTATCCTCTCAGGATTGAGAGTCTATGAAATTAGAAGTCGTGAGATTAATTATTCAAGTGATAGTTATTAATTGAATAATTAATATTACAGAGGTCCAGTTCAATATGTCTTACACACTTAAGACATATCAACAAATCAACTAGAAGTCTCCACTTTCATGATCAAGACAAACCATTTTAGTTGATGAGTTATAGTCTTCGCAGATGAAACGCCCAATTTCATCACCGATTACGAACTATATTTTAAGTTTACAAGGAACTTGTGATTTATATCTTTTGTAACTAAATCACATAAATCACATACAATGCATCTCAATGACTATGATAATGTCCCATTAATTCATTTATAAATAGTCTCATATAATTAAACAATTTAATTATTTATAACATGCCAATAAATTGGATTTTAGGGCACAAACCCTAACAGATGATGTAGTTGATTATGACATTTCATATTGATTTTTTTTTTATCTACTTTAGAAAAAAAAAAATTATAGAGCCATTTCTAGGAGTACATTCTTTGTTTTGGGCGACATTTCAGTTTGGTAAATAGATTTCAATATTTTAATGTTAAAGTATGTTTTGAACTTATTTTGTGTGTGTATTACATAAAATAATTTTATCTAATTCACAGTTGTGAGAGATCACGTCCCAAGTATTGGGTCTTGAATAATATTATCACAACTATTATCAATCCAAATAGCAATCACATACGAATACACGAATATTTATGTGGAAAATCCTTTCTCCTTGTAGGAAAAAATCACGAGACAAACTTCGAATCAATTTTACTATCATCAAATCTATTATGATATCTATTGTGTACATCTCACGGCTAAAGAAAAATCTCTCTTATTTTTCTTTGCTCTCACATACATTCTCTTTGTGCTTTGCGTCACATGGCCAAAGAAAAATCTCCTTATTTTTCTTTGCTCTCATACACACTCTCTTTGTGTCTCATGGCTTAGCTCTCATACACACTAATTATTTATCTAGAGGGCGGCAACACTTTACTCTCTCTCTTCCTTGGTTATCATCTCAAGAGTGGAAACACTTTGCTCTCTCTCCTTCTTAGCTATCTTCTCAAAGACGGCAACTCTTGCTCTCTCCTCCTTAGCTATATTCTTGAAGATGGCAACACTTTATTCTCTCCTCTTTAGTTATCTTCCAAGTGAAAATTCTTTCTTGATTTCAAGATCTATTTTCCCTCTCCCAATAGGGAGGACCCTTGGGCCAAAGACTTTTTCCTATTCTCTCTTGGATTAGGAATATATTAGTTTTTTAACAAGGAATAGACTTTATTTCCACACCAAAGAATAGTCTTTCTTTCCACATAAAGGAAACCTAAATTAATTTTTCCTTCTTCAACTAGAAAACCTAATTAACTTTCCAAGTCACAATTGGAATTTGAGGCAATTTCCCAACACACTCGTTAAATTAAATTTTAAAATTATTTCGCACACAAAAGATTGAAATACTCTTCTATCTCTTAGATTCTCCATTCCTAGTAAATGTTGGATATTATTGAGCAGAAACTTATATAAAAATAAATAACTAAATAAAAGAAACTCGTATTGAAATGGCTATTAAGAAATTTCCATACATGCAAACTAATTGTCATCATAATGCGAAATAGCAACATACGAGCTAGTTTTTCTCCAAAACAAACAAAATAAACTTAGGATATTGAATGGAAAGAACTAGCAAATTAAAAAATAAAACTTCTATATAGCTAGTATACCAATTAAAATTGGTGCACCTGCTATGTTAATATTGAAAACAACATGGGGAGCATTCCTTGACTTCTTCATTAGCCGACTTCTCTTCCTTGACGAGTTGTAGTATCGACTCAAACAACCATGTAGAGTAAGGCAACGTGATTGGCTTTTTGTTCCCAACCTCAATTTTCTCCTCCTTAAGTTGGCAGAGTAATGCTTGAAACATTATGGAAGACAAGTATTGGTTAGGAATCACATATAGTTTACGCTTTTCACCCAAATGCATGGCCATGAGGTTTTTCTTGCTCTTCATTCGTAGATTTGCAAAGAGTTACTGAACTTTTTTTTATAACTTTCGTCATCTTCAAACCCTAGTACCACACTCAATGCAAAGAAAATTTAGAAAAGATAGGAATTCTTAAAAAGTATGAAGTTGATGAACTATGTTGGGGTCCTAGGGACTATATATGTGTGTGTGAGACTACGTATTGTGTTATACCACTCCTAGAGCCTATATGTCGGTTTATATCTTTTTTATTGATAATTAAGATGCACTCCAATTAGCGTGCTTTAAAGAGTTTGATGACAACCACCTGGTCATGCAAAGAGAGATAAAAACGTAGATGGTTCAGATCTACACTCCGACTAGGTATAGGATTAGTATTTATTAGGGATATATATATATATATATATATATATAACTGAAAATACTTGTTATTGAAAGTAGAACAAACACTTACAGTAGTAGTAGTGAATACAAGATCTCAATAGTACAGGTTAACTGTTACAAAGCTTGAACTAATCCTAGTTACAAGGTTTGTAGGGAAATAGTGGTCATAGGAAGCAAGGAATTCTCTCTAGAACAAGGCTTCTTAGAAGTAAGAAGAATAGGAGAAAGAATTCTGAAGTAAAACTTGGTTTGAACATAAGGGACATCCCCCCTTAAATAGGCAAAATACTTGAGTGAATAGTACAACAAATAGTAAAAGTGAACAGTGTGGTGAACAGTAAAAGCTTGTCAAAGCGAGTGTGTCACATGAAGCATCTCCTTTTCAGTAGGAAACATGGGGAATCTTCTTTTCAGCAGGAAACATGGGGATTAACATCATTAGAGGTGGAAAAAAATAGTGGAGTTTGACCAGAAAGTAAACATTGCAACAATTTTGGCCATTATGCAGGCCAGACAAATAGGGGAACCAAACTTCCAATCAATCTTTTGCTAAGTCATCAGCATCTTCATCATCATGACCAAACCACTCCTAATTATAGGGGTAGTAAGGGTCCTTTGAAACAGAGGCTTGAGAGGACCGTTCATCATCTGAATCAGCAGCTTCATGGTCCTTAATCATCTTGGTGAGCAAGGCAAACAGAGCATTAGGGTCCTTGCAGATTGTATCTAAAGGAGAACCCTTCTTCTTGGTCTTAACAGGTGGTTTAACATTTAAAGTAGAAGAGGAAGCAGGTGCATCAGCCACAGCTTTTTGTATTGTAGTAGTGATTCTGATTGGGGAAGCACTTGGGGAAGGGAATTCTCTGGCAACATTATTAATAATGGATTGGATGTGAGGAAACTTATCCCACCATTTAACATACCAACAGCGGGCGAGAACGTCACCTTCCTTAGTATACTGCCATTTTAGAATCCAAGGAATCTTATATTTCTTAGAAAAATGAAGCAGGGGGTTAAATTTAGCTCCATGAGCATCAACTCGGAACCTTAATGTAAAATTTTGGAAAGAATCCTTCAATGGCACAGGGAATATTTCAGCAGTTGAACCAAACTGGGACCACCAGCGGATGAACCAGAGAGGGAACTCAGAGTCGAAATCTTTGTCAAAATTAACAAACCATGAATGAGACATGTTTTCATTTTGGTGGAGCATGAACCTGAACCAGGCAGTAATATAATCATGATATGAATAGGGAATAGGAGATGTTGGCATCCTTCTTGTGGCCGCAGGGTTGGGGCCCCACATTTCTTTAGAAATAATGTGGTTTAAGTAAACACTGTGGTAAATAGTCTTATCACTATTAGCCTTATCTTTTATGGATTTGATAGTGATTGAATTCTCATGACGTAAAATGTCAGAATAGTATTGAACAGTCTTTTGGCCGTGCTTAGGAATCCAGTGAAATTGTGGAGGAAAATAACTAGTGGCAAGCCTAAAAGGGTTAGTAATGGAGGCCCTATTTGGCTCAACAAAAAACAGGTTTTGGATAGATTGTTTTTTAACATACTAGGGAGCATTGGAAGCATTAGGGTAAACAGTTTTAACAGGTTGGTTAACAGTGGCTAGAGCATAAGGATCATATGGTGAGGCTAAAACAGAGGAATAATTAGGCTTGGGAATAGTACCTAGTGGAGTGAAACGGTTAACAATGTCCAAAGAGGAAACAGGTTCTTTTTTAACAATTGGATTAGCAGTGGCAGGTGTCATGTCTTTCGACCGTCTACTTGCCATTGTGACACTGCAGAAATTCACGGGTAAGGAAATCAGGGATAGCATTTTGAGATCCTTTAATATATTCAATGTCAAAGTCAAAAACACTCAAAATAGCTTGCCATCTAGCAAAAATATGTTTTGAAGCAATATTTTCAACATCTTTTTCAATAACATATTTAGCACTTTTGCAATCAATACGTAACAAAAAATTTTGGTTTAATAAGTCACTTTGAAATTTTGAAATACATAGCACTATAGATAAAATCTCTTTTTTAATAGTACTGTAGTTTAACTGTGCATTGTTCCAAATACCAGAATGGAAACGAACAATTTGTTCTGGTGACCCAGGAGAAACTCTTTGTTTCAGAATGCCCCCATAACCAATGTCAGAGACATCAGTTTCAACAATTTTAAAAGTACCAACAGTGGGAATACCAAGACAAGGCAATGTCTTAAAATGAGATTTGATTTGTTTAACAAGGGAAGTATGAACATCAGACCAAGGAGGAGGATTACTTTTTAATCGGTCAAACAAAGGTTTACATTGTTTCCTCATATCCTTGTAGAAATCTGCAACATAGTTTAATGACCCAAGGAATCTTTGGAGCTGTTTTTTATCCAT
Organism: Notholithocarpus densiflorus; assembly: GCA_030021035.2. NCBI lineage: Eukaryota > Viridiplantae > Streptophyta > Magnoliopsida > Fagales > Fagaceae > Notholithocarpus > Notholithocarpus densiflorus. The sequence goes on from JARYZH020000909.1 coordinate 44,850, forward strand.
GATAACATCAGGAAACTTATCAGCAAATTGGATGGCTCTATCTATAGGACGAATCTGTCCTTCAGAGATATCATAGCCAAGGAAACGAACTTTGGTTTGAAAAAATTTGATTTTCTTAGCAGAAACAACAAGACCATTTCTTTTAATAGTATCTAGAAACGAATACAAATGTTTCCAGTGTTCATCAATAGAGCTAGAGTAAATAAGAACATCATCAATATAAACAATGGTAAAATGACTGAAGGAATTAAAAATGTCATTCATGATGTTTTGGAACTCACTCGGGGCATTCTTAAGACCAAAAGGCATAACATTCCACTCATAATGTCCAAAAGGAGTGGTAAAAGCAGTTTTGTACCTATCATTCTCACTAATCTGGATTTGCCAGAACCCAGATTTCATATCAAACTTGGAGAACACTACAGCTTCACTTAATCTATGGACCAGGTCATTCTTGTTGGGGATAGGATTTCCCAAATGTTTGAATATGGCTTTATCAGGTTTATAAAATTAACAAGCCATTATCAAGCCAGCCAACTCCCACAAGTTATTCAGGATGCTATCAAAAGATTTAGCAGTCCTTCTGTTTCAATTAGATGTTGGAGTACGTTGCCTAAATGGGAAAGAGATAACTGGATGAATGTCCAGCCCTCAAAGCATCTCATTCTCATTAATGGTCACACTCACCAAGGGCCATGGTTTAAAGGAAATTCTCAATTGTCCTTTGCTGATCCTTATGCTCTTGCTGAATGTTGGAGAAATTGTTTCAATAATCAAATTATTAATGTTGCTCAGAATCTATGGAAAGACTATCATTTCATGGGTTGCACAGATAGAATCTCTGTTTTTGGTCCCGGGCCATATTCTGATGCCATTGCTAATTTGAGGATTACTAATCATTGTAATCCAAGAAGTCTTCTCATCCCCAGGAAAACCCCAGTGTTTGAGCCAATTTTATATTGTGCATTTTGTAATCAATATGCTATTTACCATGAGCATGAATGTGATTCTCCACAAGGTCCTTTTGATCCTTTTGATGGTTATCCGTCTGATGCCCTTTCCACTGATTAAAGGATTCACTCCTGCGGTTACTACTGTTGGATGCTATTTACCTGCGGCTACTACTGTTTCAAGGGAAGTTACTGCTGTCTCAAGACTGCCTTTACTTTCCCATATTTTTCTAGCCTGCACAACGGCCAAAATTGCTACAATATTCAAAATGGAATCCCATGTGTCTGCCAAAGCCATGCACATGTTATGAAGTGATCCCAATCCCATGCGTCTGACAAGTCTTTAGGAATAAGATATTCCTTAAAGATCTTAGATATCTTATTGGTGTCCTTAAAAAGAACAAGATGGAATCTTGTCATGATTTCATGCTTTGCTCTTGAAATACTCTTGCCATGCTTCTTCCGACAAAAGCCTGCACTTCATAGTTTGAAGAAAAGGACAAATTATTCAGCTGAATTTTTATGACAAAAAGTGAAAAAACACTGTTCACTTTTTACTGTTCACAGATTACTGTTCGTGGATTACTGTTCACTGATTACTGTTCACTAATTACTGTTCACTGACACTGTTCACTCCGAATTTTTGCCTATTTAAGGGGGGGTTGTCCCTTATGTTTAGAACAAGTTTTTAAGTTTTACTTCAAAATTCTTTCTCCTATTCTTCTTACTTCTAAGAAGCCTTGTTCTAGAGAGAATTCCTTGCTTCCTATTACCACTATTTCCCTACAAAACCTTGTAACTAGGATTAGTTCAAGCTTTGTAACAGTTAACTTGTACTGTTGAGATCTTGTATTCACTACTACTACTGTAAGTGTTTGTTCTACTTTTAATAACAAGTATTTTCAGTTTTATGTTCATTATACTACTTGTTGTTACCGCCACCTTGGACGGATTACCGCCATAACGGACGGTTCTAAACTGCTTCCATTTACTTTGAACTATTATTTTGATATACACTGCTTGGCTGGTTCTACTGCCTTATTATTGTTTTAACTTGTTCATTTACAATACTTTCACTATATTATACTGTGCTTTCGTGTCTCCCCCTTCAGCTGCGCATCCCCTCCCCCTTTATGGTATCAGAGCCACTCTTTTCTGGCCGGTGATAGTGTTGTTGTGTCTTCGTTTCTTGTCCGTGTCTACCCGAACCTTTGGTACTCTGTTGTTGTGTTCCCTTCTTACCGTCGTTGGCGCCACCCTAGTCATAAAGTGAATTCCTAGAACCGAACTGTAAGGCCCGTTTGAGCCAAGAGAGGGCGTGTAGGGCATGAGAGGTATAGGGTTGGTTAGGGTATGTGTTGCGAAATGCAACGGTTGTGAGAAATACATGATAATTGAGTGTTGAATCTAGGATAGTATGGATAAGTTGTGGAGATCCAACTCCTCTATCAGCTCCAGGACTAGTTGTCCTCCTGATATTGTAAATGAAGAAGATCACACTGTTGAAGATGATGAGATCCCTGATTTCCGGAAATGGACTATTCCTAAAGTTGATACTAGAACTGTTTATAAAACTAGTTTTGTTGAGAAAGCTTTTCATTCTGCTTACAAAGTTAGAACTGTTGAAAAAATATTTTCTATTTCAAAAACTCATGAAAAATGTTGCTTGTTTTCCAAAAAGAATATCGGAGAATTTATTGCTCCTAAAAAATTCAGTTACTTGCATATTGGTATGGTTCAAGTTGCTATTAAACCACTCACCTGCAAGGGTATTAATGCTTCTATTCTAATGTGTTTACGTGATGCTAGATTTAAGAACTTTAAAGATAGCATTCTTGGTATGATCACTGCTTCTTTGTATGATGGTCCTGTTTATTTTAACTGTTATCCTGATCTTACTCTTGCTTTGGATGATCCTAATATTGTTAAAGCTTTGACTTTAAATATTGCTTCATCTGGTTATATCATGGACGAAGGAAGTAAGCCTTTTGCTTTAATTTACCGAATTTATTACAGATTGTTAGGTACTCAAATAAATCCTAGCGTTATAAATCATAGAGAACCTTCTGGTAAAACTATGTTAATTCAATGTTCAATTCCTGATGCTAAAGTTCAAGTTCCAAAAATGATTCAATGGCAAGACGTTAAGCTTCCCACTAAATGGTTGTTGGAACAAGAATATCCTATTGCTAAACCTGTTTTTGATGAGCTTGATCTTACTCATATTCAACAATATTTTGATGGTACTATTAAAATAAGTTTTCAAAATAATCAACCTCTGAGGATCAACGAAGGAAGGCATTCCTTTGCTGGATTTGAAAATATTTCAAAAAGAGATCAAGATCTCAATGATTTTTTGCAAAAAAATCTTGAAAAACCCACTGATTTAAAGTTAAAAGGTGTTTCAAGTGATAAATCTCAAATAAGCTCTGTTTACTATTCCACCAAACCTGAAGCTTCCTCTCCATATAGCAAAGCTGCTAATGAAGATGAAGAAGACTCTGCATCTGTTGCTCCATCTGATTCTGATTTTCCTCCTATTGAAAATCCTTCTATTTACCAAAATCAGTTAAGAGTTTTGACTGTTTTAAATGATGATTTTGAAATTGATTGGGATTCTTTGTACAATGAGTTTATGCTTTCAAAAAACAGACCTAAAAGAAAATATTTCCAAAATAAATTTGCTCAGTCTGAAAAAGACCGTGTTAAGAGAAAATGGTTAGAAAAGATGAATCAATGGAAAAAACATTTTTTGATTTTTGATTTTCTTGAAAACCATTATGTCTCAAAAGATGAGGTTTCAAAACAACATTTAAATGTGATAAAAAAATCAAATTTTGTTAAAACTGATAAAACTATTTTTAGGTTTAGTCATCCTCCTCTTGAGCCAATTTTGATAGCTACTAAGAAAGATGAAGTGTCAAAAGAGGAAGTGAAGGCCTCTCCTTTCAAAATTGCTGATGATAAAACTCCCATTGTTAGTCTTATTGAACAAAACAATTTTACTAATGAGTCTTTGCATATTATTGGTCAACAGCTTGACCGTATTGAAGAAAAAATTGTTAACAAAACCTTTGTTGAAAAATCTATTTCTGAAAAACATGTTCCTGTCAAGACTGAAGGACCATTGATTAATTTACCCAGTCATGATAGTGCTTAAAATATCACCATAAGTCAAATTATCATAATCAATAGAATCATTTTTTCTAATTAAGTCCTGTTTTACCTTATGAGCAAAGATAGGAGGCAGACCGTCAATAAACTAGACACGGAAGCACAGTATAATATAGTGAAAGTATTGTAAATGAACAAGTTAAAACAATAATAAGGCGGTAGAACCAGCCAAGCAGTGTATATCAAAATAATATCAAAATAATAGTTCAAAGTAAATGAAAGCAGTTTAGAACCGTTCGTTATGGCGGTAATCCGTCCAAGGTGGCGGTAACAATAAGTAGTATAATGAACATAAAACTGAAAATACTTGTTATTAAAAGTAGAACAAACACTTACAGTAGTAGTAGTGAATACAAGATCTCAACAGTACAAGTTAATTGTTACAAAGCTTGAACTAATCCTAGTTACAAGGTTTTGTAGGGAAATAGTGGTAATAGGAAGCAAGGAATTCTCTCTAGAACAAGGCTTCTTAGAAGTAAGAAGAATAGGAGAAAGAATTCTGAAGTAAAACTTAAAAACTTGTTCTAAACATAAGGGACAACCCCCCCTTAAATAGGCAAAAATTTGGAGTGAACAGTAAAAAGTGAACAATGTCAGTGAACAGTAATTAGTGAACAGTAATCTGTGAATAGTAATCTGTGAACAGTACTCTGTGAACAGTAAAAAGATATTTATAGTACCAAAATGTTAAAAACTATCAATTCTCCAGACATTGTTGATGCCTCTTCGCAGGAATCGAACAATGATGCGTGGATAAATACCACTAATAAGTGGAATAATAATAATATTTATACTTATACCACTAGTAAGTGGATTGTTATGGCTTCCTCAGCAGAGAGGAAAAACAAGGGAAAAGCACCAGCACATGGCTAATCCGTGAATAGTAATCTATGAACAGTACTCTGTGAACAGTAAAAAGTGAACAGTGTTTTTTCACTTTTTGTCATAAAAATTCAACTGAATAATTTGTCCTTTTCTTCAAACTATGAAGTGCAGGCTTTTGTCGAAAGAAGCATGGCAAGAGTATTTCAAGAGCAAAGCATGAAATCATGACAAAATTCCATCTTTTTCTTTTTAAGGACACCAATAAGATATCTAAGATCTTTAAGGAATATCTTATTCCTAAAGACTTGTCAGACGCATGGGATTGGGATCACTTCATAACATGTGCATGGCTTTGTCAGACACATAGGATTCCATTTTGAATATTGTAGCAATTTTGGCCGTTGTGCAGGTTAGACAAATATGGGAAAGTAAAGGCAGTCTTGAGACAGCAGTAACTTCCCTTGAAACAGTAGTAGCCGTAGGTAAATAGCATCCAACAGTAGTAACCGCAGGAGTGAATCCTTTAATCAGTGGAAGGGGCATCGGACGGATAACCATCAAAAGGATCAAAAGGACCTTGTGGAGAATCACATTCATGCTCATGGTAAATAGCATATTGATTACAAAATGCACAATATAAAATTGGCTCAAACACTGGGGTTTTCCCGGGGATGAGAAGACTTCTTTGATTACAATGATTAGTAATCCTCAAATGAGCAATGGCATCAGAATATGGCCCGGGACCAAAAACAGAGATTCTATCTGTGCAACCCATGAAATGATAGTCTTTCCATAGATTCTGAGCAACATTAATAATTTGATTATTGAAACAATTTCTCCAACATTCAGCAAGAGCATAAGGATCAGCAAAGGACAATTGAGAATTTCCTTCAAACCATGGCCCTTGGTGAGTGTGACCATTAATGAGAATGAGATGCTTTGAGGGCTGGACATTCATCCAGTTATCTCTTTCCCATTTAGGCAACATACTCCAACATCTGATTGAAATAGAAGGACTGCTAAATCTTTTGATAGCATCCTGAATAACTTGTGGGAGTTGGCTGGCTTGATAATGGCTTATTAATTTTATAAACTTGATACAGCCATATTCAAACATTTGGGAAAGCCAGTTGGGATCCCTAATATCATCATCATCTGAATCATCATCGGCAACATATGAACCATCATCATAATTAGTCAGAAGACCGGGAAATGGATGTTTCTTTTCATACACCCTGAGACTACTCCCAAAGTGTTCTTCCCAATCAAGCTGAATAAAAACATTATCACCTTTATCTAATTCATCAGGATCAGGGATAGTAGCCGTAACAAGTTTTTCGAAATATTTGAACCATAGGTCAAAAGACCCAAACATAGCCTTGCTTTCCAGAATACTAGATTGTATATCTGTTGGCAAGTTGGCAACAGCACTTCTTAAAATAGATTGGGTCTTAAGACTCAATCTAGCATAATTAGTGCCCATTATAGTCTTTTTATCCATTGAATGGATTTCCTCTTTGCCAAAGAGTTGACTAATGTAGGCTTCAAGATGGCTTCTAAGAACCTCATTTTCTGAAACAAGGTCATTTTCTGGAACAAGGTTATCATGGTGGCTCATATAAGTCTCATTTTGAGCAGTAAGGTTAACAAGGTGGATTTCAAGGGCTCTGAGAGTTTTCTGGAAAACATTATGGTGGTTTTTAACAAAAGCAAATTGGAGGTTATCAAGAATGAATTTAATAGAATCTGGTAACTCTGAATAGGTTCCATTGTGAAATTGTAAATTTCTTGATAAGACTTCTTGTGGAGTAATTAATATATCACCACTGGAATATGTCACCTCCGCTGGAACAAATTCTTGAAAGGATGTTGATCCGCTGGATTTTACCCCAGAGGATGCGCCTTCATGCATTACAAAAGGTTGTCCCGCTGGGAGCCTTTTGTCATGAGAATAGCCCTGTGCTGGTGCTTTTCCCTTGTTTTTCCTCTCTGCTGAGGAAGCCATAACAATCCACTTACTAGTGGTATAAGTATAAATATTATTATTATTCCACTTATTAGTGGTATTTATCCACGCATCATTGTTCGATTCTTGCAAAGAAGCATCAACAATGTCAGGAGATTTGATAGTTTTTAACATTTTGGTACTATAAATATTACCTTTAAAATCATCTGTGGAATATTGGCAAGAACTCATTATTAGTTCTTGAACAAGAGTATTCATGGGGGAGTTTTTTTCATAAGACAGATTATCAATATCAATTTCAAACTTTGAAGCAAATTTGAATTTTACTTTCTGTCCAAAAGGATCAGTAGTAATTCCATCATGTTCAACAAGAAAAAGATACAAAGCATTTATAAAGGGCAAACCAAGGATCACTTTATCAGTCATGTTTTTAACAAGAACAGAAGGAATCTTGAAACAAACATTATCATGGCACACATGAGCATTACTCAATTCATATTTAATTTTCATCTGAGAACCATTAGCAGAAACCAATCTTTTAGTAGATTTTTCAAAATATTTTGAAGGAATCATTCCTTCTTGGATACAGTTCATATCCGCACCAGAGTCAATCATAGCAATAACAGTGAAATGATAATCAGGAGAAACAACAATTTTAACTTTTGTAAACCATTTTGGAGGAAGTATTTTATTAATGAGAGTAAGTTGAGAATCATCATCAATACCTTTATCAGAAAGAAGAGCCTGTTGACTGGATTCATCTCCATCTTTGTGCTCATCATGTTCACTATCAGATTTATCAAATTGTTGTTTATCAAGGTTTTTATCAACTTTCAACATTATCAGCTCATGTCTAAGATTATTGTTATCACTTTTAATGTTTTTAAAATCATTTTTTAATTCACGTATCTCTTGTTTAACAATATTAATTTCATGTTGTAAATCATTAACAGTTAAGTCTTTGGATTTCTTTTTATTAAATCTTTCCAAAGTTTCTTCAAAGCTTATAGTCGCTTTTAGTTTTTTATCAGTTTCATTTTTCACCAAGTTTTTCTTGAACTTATCCAAATAATCCTTTTGCAATTCAGGGTTTTGAATTTGATTTATCAATTGAATTATTAATTTTTCATTTTCTTCACTTTTAGTGAGAGTTTTAACAGTTTTAATAACATTGCAACAAGAATCTCTACAACCAATTTTAATATTAGGAGAATCAGAAGAATCAGTAGCAGATTGGTAGCAAGAATCAGAAGAAGAAAAATCATCTTCCAAGGAATCAGACGAATTGTTTGATTCAAGGATTCTGAATAATTCTTCTTGCGCTTTATCATCAATGTTTAACATGTTAAACTTGTTTTTTAACTTACCAGGTTTTTGCTTACATTCTTTACTGTAATGTCCAGGTTTTCCACAATTAAAGCAGTTACCTTTACCTGATCTTTGTTTAACATTCTTCTTTTTAGCATAAAAATCATTAGGTTTAACAAAGTTGGTTCTGTATCTTTTATGCTTTTTATCGCTGTAATTTTTGTGACCTTTATCATATTTTTTTCCTTTTTGCCTGGAAGGAGCAATAGGGGGTAAACCATATTGTTCACAGAAATTACCCATTTCATATTTAG
>JARYZH020000910.1:0-53297 GCA_030021035.2 Notholithocarpus densiflorus
GAGCCTTAATAAGGGATATTGGGCCTGATGTGATTTTCTTATCTGAAACAAAAATTCCCATTAGTAAGTGCAGTAGTTTTTTGATGTCTTTGGGTTTCTATAATATAGATTCTATTGATCCTAGAGGAAAGAAAGGTGGGCTTTTGGTGGGTTGGAAAAATGGTGTTGATATAGAAATTACTTACAAATGTTGCAATATGATTAATGGTTTGATTTTCTCAGACCCTTTGAATGAGCCATGGCTTATTTCTTTTGTGTATGGCCCTCCAAATCGGAATAATAAAGGTCCCTTTTGGGAAGCAGTAGAAAAGGTTGGTGAGACTTTTGGTGGAGGTTGGTTATGTATTGGAGATTTCAATCATGTTTTCTCCCAGGCTGATAAAAAAAGGGGTAAACCGGTGGCTAGCTCATCTAGTGGTGGCCCGAATGAGGTAATTGAAAAGAATGGGCTCATTGATATCAATTTCTCGGGCAATCCTTATACCTGGTCTAATAGGAGAGAGGGATTAGCAAATATTAAAGAAAGGTTGGATAGAGCATTTGCGAATGATAGATGGAGGTTGATTTTTCCAAGAGCTGCTGTACTTAATTTACCTTCTTCAATCTCTGATCATTCCCCCATAGTCTTATTTACAGAAGGTGAGCAGCGATCGGTTAAACGGCCTTTTAAATTTGAAGAGGTGTGGACCAGGGATGAGTCTAGTTGGTTTGTAGTTGAGAAAGCTTGGAATGTTATTTTTCAAGGTTCCGCGTTGTTCAAAGTTTGCCAAAAGCTCAAAGAGGCGAAAAAAGAATTCAGAATTTGGAATAGGGAGTGGTTTGGGAATATCCATCAAAACATAAAGAAATGTTGGGAGAATCTGAGATGTATTCAAGGTGAAGATCCGACTCAAGAAAATTTAAGTAAAGAAGCGGGTATTAATATGGAGCTTCAAGAATGGCTCCAAAGGGAGGAAACTTTGTGGAGGCAAAAGGCTAGAATAAAATGGTTGTCTGCAGCTGATCTGAATACCAAATTCTTCCATCTCACCACCATAATTAGAAGGCGCAAGAATTCAATTGATTTAAAAAAAAAACCAACAAGGTTCTTGGGTCTTGGGGAGAGAGGAGATTGGAAGTTGTTTTGAAAGTTTTTTTAGAAATCTGTTTGAAATGTCTAATCCCTCAATCCTTGATAATATGGAAAATTTGATAAGTCCAAGCTTGTCTAAGGAGGATATTCAGATGCTTACAAAAATCCCGACTCCAGAGGAGATTAAAGATGTTTTCAGCATGAATTCTAATAAGGCGCCAGGCCCTGATGGAATGTCAGCCCACTTCTACAAGTTTTACTGGAATATATTAGGAGGTGAAGTTATTGAAGCTACTTCTACCTTTTTTCAAAGGGGGTACATGTTGAGAGAAATAAACCATTCCTTCATTGTTCTCATCCCTAAAGGGAATAATGCTGCGATGGTTTTCCAATTCAGGCCAATAAGTTTATGTAATGTTTTGTATAAGATCATATCTAAGTTGTTGGCCAATAGATTAAAGATGGTTCTCCATAAGCTAATTTCTCCATGGCAAACAGCCTTTATTCCAAGAAGGAAAATTCAAGAGAATACTTTTTTGGCTCAAGAAATTATCCATGACATGAAGAAGAAAAGTGGGAAAAAAGGTTGGATGGGATTAAAAATTGATATGGAGAAAGCGTATGATAGATTGGAATGGTGTTTCCTTGAGAAAGTTCCTCATGGTTTTGGGTTTCCAAATATTTGGATTCAGTGGGTGATGCAGTGTGTTACTACAACATCATTTTCAATTCTTCTTAATGGCAGCCCTTTTAGCTTCTTCAAGCCCAAGAGAGGGTTGAGACAAGGTGATCCTCTCTCTCCCTTTTTATTTATCCTTGCAGCTGATGTTCTTGCTAGACTTATTGAGAGAGAAGCAGTAAATAACAAAATTATGGGATATAAATTAGCTCCCGATCTGATGCCAATTACCCATCTCCAATTTGCAGATGATTTGTTTATCTTTGCTCAAGCAGATGTGGAGAACATGGGAAGTATCAAAGCATGTTTAGACACTTATTCTGATTGGTCTGGTCAAAAGGTGAATTTCTTGAAGTCAGTGATAATGTTCAGCAAAAATGTGAACCAAGGAGTAAGATCTTAGTTGGCAAACTATATTGGAATTCAAAGGTCTAATAGAAAAGAAAAATACTTGGGCATTCCTATGGTTTCAGGTAGAGATAAGAGAGCTGCTTCTGAGGAGATTATTGATAAAGTGAGGCAAAGGTTGCAGGGTTGGAAGATGAAGACTCTTTCTCAGGCAGGTAGAACTACTCTAATTTCTTCTGTGGCTTCCTCTATTCCATCCTATCAAGCTTCATCACTACTCCTTCCAAAACAAGTGTGTAAGAAATTGGATGCCATGAACAGAAATTTCTAGTGGGGTTATAAAGAGGAAAATAAAAAGGGTTGCTGCCTCAAGAGTTAGGATTCGATTTATACCCCAAAATGTGTTGGTGGGCTTGGCATCAAGAAAACAGATAATATGAACAAAGCCTTAGTAGCTAAAATGACTTGGGAGGTTGCAAGTAATGCTGATAAGATGTGGGTTAGAGTGTTCAATAAGAAATATGTGAGAAGTAAAAAGTTTATGAGAATGTCTGTGCCAAAAGCAGCGTCATGGTCTTGTCAAAGTATTTTTGGTGGTAGAGAAGTGATTAAAAAAGGATTATGCCACAGGATAGGTAATGGTTTGAACACTTGGATATGGGAAGACCCATGGATTCCAAATGAGCCTAGCTTAATCCCTCAAGTTAGAAGTGGAGCTACCCGTGAAGCTTATTTAGTGGCTGACCTAATTGATCAAGACTCAAGACAATGGGATAGGGGTTTACTTTTAGATCTTTTTGAGCCAGCAACAGTCAATAGAATACTCAACATTCACCTCTCTCAACATTCAGTCAATGATCAAGTTTTTTGGTGCTTGAACCTCTCAAGTGATTTTTCTGTGAAATCAGCTTATAATGCTATTAGAACTCCCTCCTCTATCTCTCACCCTATGATGCAAAGTATGGACTGGAAGGTATTGTGGAAGATGAAAATTCATGCTAGGCTTAAAAACTTGCTGTGGAAATTGGCTTGGGAAATCCTCCCTACAGCTTCAATTCTAAATAGAAGGTTTACCCTTCCATCAATTGAGTGCCACTTGTGTGGAAAGGCTCCAGAATCTTTGGAGCATTTATTTTTGCATTGTGACTGGGCGGCTCAAGTTTGGCCTTTAAGCCCATGGCCGTTGAGGCTAAATACTTTGGATTTTATATCCATAGTAGATTAGGTGAAGTTGATTATTAACCCAAAATCTTTTCTAGCCCTAGATGATGAAGCTGCTAAAGAGTTCCAATTATTTGCAGCAATTATGTGTGATCATGTTTGGATGTGCAGGAATAAAGCTCGGGTGGAGGGAATCAAAATGGCCCCAGTTGATCTTGCAAGGCAGGTGTGTAAATCCTTTAAGGATCACAAGCAAGCTTGGAAGATGGAGTGTAAAAATTCCTCTAAGGATTTTACTTGGTCACCGCCTCCACCTATTTAGATAAAATTGAATTTTGATGCTGCAATTAGAGAAGGAAAAACTTCAGTGGCAGTAGTGGGTAGAGATCAGGAAGGTATGTGTGTTGCTGCATGGGCAGAGCAGAGGATTCCAGGTAGCCCATTATTTGGTGAGGCTAGTGCAGCCTTGTTGGCTATTCAAAGAGCAGCTGATGCAGGTTTTAAGAATGTTGTGATAGAAGGTGATGCTTGGAATGTTATTGAGCCCCTGAGAAATCAAGTGGCAGCGCCTCATTGGAGCATTAAGTCCGTGGTGGAGGATATTTTGTATTTAGCTAAAGGCTTTGATAATGTAAATTTTTCTTTTGTTTGTAGGGAAGGTAATGAAGCAGCTCATCTTTTATCTGGATGGGCTGCCCTCTTGAATTGGAATGGGCTAGTACCCATCTCTAATCTGTCGCCTTTGATTAGTCAAGCTTTGGATCGAGATGGTCACAGGCCCAATCTAGATTGTATCTCTTTGTTTTGCGAGAAATAAAGCATTTATTCAGCAAAAAAAAATAGTATATTAACTTTATAGTAATAAGTCCATGTTTCTAGCAGCCAGATGGCGCTCCAAAAATAGATTGGACTATTTGATTATGACATTAAACTTTTAAGTTGGCCTGTTTATTAATTTTATTGGATATTTGTCAATATCACTAGATTTCTAGTTGATTGATTATGAAGTCCAAATCTAATGCTATACGTGCATGATAAGCAAGTTTATATATTGGGTACATCGTATGTTATAGTATCCCTATGTTCTTTGTCAATATATAGTTGAATTGTGTGCAATTTTTAACAATTCTATACATAGAAAAGAATTAATCTTCAATTAATCACTTGTTGACACCATTCAACATGCTGCATGCATAGCACAAAATGGTTGAATTTTTTTTTTTAAGAGATAGGTTCAGCTTATGACGTTCATTTCTGATAATTCATCTTTATCATTAGACCAAGACACCATTTGGTAATAAGCAGACATTGAACCTTAGATCTCTTATTTGACAAAAAGAAACTTTACCAATTAAACCAGTTGGAACACACAAAATGTTTGAGCTTAATAGCATGAAATTTCTACAATGCTCATTTACTAGTTCTCTCAATCTATTATGCCTCACAGGCTTTTTCTTGTTCTTTCTTTTATTTTTTCTTAAGAAGTTAGGCCACAGCCACATAGTGAAAATAGTTCTTCTCTAGAAATTATTATATCATGGAGGAATCTGATTTTTGGCCTCTAATATAATTTGTACAAAATTTACATAGTTACATTCTATATATATTCACATAATTGGTTTCGATAGAAGTCTTGCCCCATATATTACGAGGGTTTAATTTGTGATTTTGATGTTACATTCATATAATAAGTCCATATATAATGTGTTATGAAAAGCATGATTTTCAATAACAAAGTTGTGAATATTAACATATTATTCCATGTTAAGCATGCTTTTTTGGGGTTTGGGGTTCTTAGATATATAGGGCATGACAATTCTATATGCAACTTGGCTATTGATCACGATGTTGGTAGTTCAAAAAACAAGGGCAAATTGCTCTTTCTAATAGTAGAAAGTATTGTCTATTTAAATTTTGTATTGTTTGAGTTGGACAACTTCTTCCAAAACATATGCTCAAGGACCTTAAAGCGGAGTGAATTGGAGAAACTAGAAGAACGTATAGTTCTTATACTATGCAAGCTTGAGAGGTTCTTTCCTCCAGCATTCTTTGATGTTATGGTCCACCTTGCTGATCACTTGCCTCGAGAAGCAATTCTAGGAGGCCCGGTACAATATCGGTGGATGTATCCAATTGAAAGGTAATTAGATCATTTGATGCATTCATCAATTGCATCTTTCCCACATGGTATAAAATCACATTCTGTGCGTATTTTTTCCTCGTAGGTATCTTAGAAAATTGAAAAGATACGTTTTCAACCGAGCTCGACCAGAAGGTTCAATTGCAGAGGCTTACATTCTTAAAGAATGTATTAACAACTGGTCTTTGTATATTGATGGGATCGAAACTGTGCATAACCGAAGAGAAAGAAATGAAGATTTTGGTGAATCTAGCGAAAGATTGATAGTTTTTTCACAGACTGCCCGACCTACAGGTGGTAGGCGGAATGATGGCGACTTGTCTCGTGCATTGCTTGATATTGCTCATTGGTACTTGTTGTACAATAGTCTTGAGCTAGAGCCTTATTTAAAGTATGTGATTTCATATGCATATATTGTTTAATCAAGTTTTGAATATTATCTGCAATGCTTAGTTGAAAATAAATCACCTTATTTTTAACAGCGAATACAAAAGCACATTGCATAATACTACTGGAGAAGCCATAACTCAAATTCAACGACAAGAGTTTCCCAAGTGGTTCAAAGAACGTGTAAGACATTTGAAATTTAATCACACACTAATAAATTTAAACATTTAAATTTATTTGTCATTGCTTATTACTAATTAATATCACTTGTTGTATGTCATTATAGATGAATAGATTGAAAGTTAACGAGTCATCAGAAGCTACTAAACAGTTATGGTCATTAGCAAATGGTCCTAAGTCGCATGTGAAGGAGTACACAGTTTGTATGGTCAATGGTGTAAAGTTCCATACAAGGGACCTAGACAACCGTCATGTAACCCAAAACCTAAGTCGCATGTGAAGGAGTACACAGTTTGTATGGTCAATGGTGTAAAGTTCCATACAAGGGACCTAGACAACCGTCATGTAACCCAAAATAGTGATGTATGTACTGAAGGGGACCATGAGGGTACTATGCATGACTTCTATGGTCATGTGTGCAAAATTTGGGAATTAGAGTATATGTTTCGTCATAAAGTTGTTTTGTTCCAGTGTGAATGGTACAATACTGGTACCAATGGTCGAAGGAGAACGATAAGAACCGATGCACACTGCACGAGCATTGATGTTACAAGTCGATGGTATCAAAATGACCCTTTTATACTTCCTAGTCAAGCGAAACAAGTTTTCTACATTCAAGATACCAAATTGCGTGACCCTTGGAAAATTGTGCAATGCATCCAACATAGGGGAGTGTTTGATGTCCTGGAAGTCGGGGTCGGAGAATCCAACGATAATATAGAAGATAGTGACGCATTCCAACAAGAAGCAATTGTTGATGTTGTCTCTATTAATGTTGAAGACAATATTATTAAAAAAAAAAAAAAAAAAAAAAAGAGCCATGTGTCCTCCATTTATATTTCTTTTCCTTTCATTTTCTTTTGCTTTGCTTTCTTGGGAAACAAACGGGATTATAAACCTAGAATTGAAAAATTCAACATCATTTTCCTTACATTTTCTCAGCAACCAAATCAAGGGAAAAACCAAAGTTTGAAGCTTAAGCCACTCACCCAATTTCCTTGTTCTTCTTACTTGTTGTCCACACTATCATGCTTAATGAAATCAAATTTTTCCTATTCTTTAATCTCAACCATTGATCAAATCTTTTACCCTTACTCTTCCTACGCGCAGTCAAAGTGATGTGCTTGTTGGCATCATCTGATACCTCTTCTTTAATCCCAGTTCCACCCAAAGATCAGAATAGTCCATAAAATTCTTTAGTGTTGCTAACAATTTGTTGTTAGGCCTAGTGTTAGACTTTATTAGCAACAATTCAATTACACCTATGAGCTATGAAAATAATAGTGGACTTTATGGAGGGCCTTTAAATTTCTATAAGAAACATAAATATTGTGTATTTGAAGTTTCTTTCAGAAATGGGTTTATAGTTAGTTTCGCAATTTTTGCTTTTTCATTAATATTGTTTTTCCCATTTTGATTTCAGGAAAAACAATAGAGTAGAGTAGATTTGACCAAAAATTAACTTATTTTCAGCCAACTCTACTCCACTCCTCCTCTATCCCTAATAGTGGTGCATAATGAATTTACAATAGAGATGTTTTTCCACTTCATTTGCCAATACAGAAAGAAAAATACTTCTCCAAACATTCAGTTACTTCCAGATATGTGCTAGCAACTATTCAGCAGCTCCCAAAAATGTGGTATCAACCTTCATAGAATAAAATAAAAATATTAGATTCAACTTTGAAAGTAGTAGTAGTGTAGTACTAGAAATGAGAATCATTTTTTTTTTTTTTTTTTTGGATTTAGAAGAACAGAAAGTTCAAATGCTATGCATCGAAAAATTGTTACAATAACTTAAAATGAAAAAAAAATCATTGCAATAAATTAATACCAATTATTTTTGCAATCTATTGCAATGAAAATTTTGAACTAATAGCTTATTGCAACAAAATTATCATTGCAATAATTTGATATTAATTCTTTTACAATCTCTTGCAATGGCAAATATGAAACTGCAACGAATATATCATTACAATAACCTAGTATCAATTATTTCATAATCTATCATCATGACAAAATGAAGTAATTATCTATTACAATGAATGTATTATTGCAATAATTTAATCAACTTCTTTTGGTCAATTATTTGCAATCTATTGTAATAAGATTCATGAAGTAATAGCCTATACTTACAAGATATTTGAAACAGTAAATTGTTTATTGCAACAGGACAAAAGGTCCTGATGCTTGTCTACAGTTCTTTTTTTAATATTCATTTTGGCTAAGAAGAGGATTCATGTGATTGAAATCCTTGTAGTCCCCTTCGCCTTTATAGCAACTTTGGCCTTTTTAGGAAGCTCTCTAGAAATCTTTGCCTGACCCTGGAAATCATGGTGCTTCTTCAAGTACGTAATTGCTTGTACCTCATTCTCGGATGAAACTGGTAATTTCGGCAAGTTTACAACATTGCCGGCCAACGCATCAACACGTTCTTGTGCAGTTGTCAACTCCTGTTTAGCCTTCTGGACGGCTTTCCAAGCTTCTTTCATGGTTTGAAAATCCTTCTCTGTTGTGGACTGTGGACTGTGAAGTTGAAAATTGCGAGTGTGTTATATTTAGAATTTTTTTTCCAATTAACCTTAAATATCAAACAATTTCGTTAGTTGTCACGTTTTATTTGAGAATAAAACGGCGAGTGTGTTTGGGGATTTGGTTCCTTTGCTAGGGTTTTATTTGAGAATAAACGGTGTCATTTTCTGTTTGTCTGTGTTGGGTTGGGCTTGGGAGTTGGGTTGGCTAATGGACTTTCTCTTTTCCTTTTTTTTTTCTTTTTTTTTGGTGAGTTTTTCTCTCTTGGACCAAACTTGTTTTTATTTCTTTTTGGATACATGAGTTAAAATTTTTTGTTTTTGGGAGAATCATACATGGTTAAATTGATTCTACAGTATTCTAGAGACAAGACAACGCGACTGATTGATATAATTTTTAACTTAATTTTTTTAGGTTTAAAAATTTATCAAAATCTATAAAATTTAATTTTTGTGAAAGTATGGAGTTTTACTTTAGCTGTTGGTGATGGTAACAATAATGGTGAAAGATTTCTCATTTTAGTTTTTTTTTTTTTTTTTGAGAAATTTCTTATTTTAGTTTATAATAATAATAACTCGACCAAATAATTTCATATAAAATTAGTTTTATGGAGGATGAATTTTGAAGATTTAGATAGATTAATACTATTTGTATGGAAGAACATCAAATTAGAATTAATAATAAGAAGGGCGGAGTCATTGTAAATTTACAATTATCATCAAAGTCATTGCAAAAAATTGTTGCAATAACTTAAAATGAAAAAAATCATTGCAATAAATTAATACCAATTATTTTTGCAATCTATTGCAATGAAAATTTTGAACTAATAGCTTATTGCAACAAAATTATCATTGCAATAATTTGATATTAATTCTTTTACAGTCTATTGCAATGGCAAATATGAAATTGCAACGAATATATCATTACAATAACCTAATATCAATTATTTCATAATCTATCGTCATGACTAAATGAAGTAATTATCTATTACAATGAATATATCATTGTAATAATTTAATGAACTTCTTTTGGTCAATTATTTGCAATCTATTGTAATAAGATTAATGAATAGTGATAGTAGTGGTTCTAAACCAAAGAAGTTGAAGCAGATTGATAATGGTTGATTTGAGCACAATGGGTGCGAGGTTGAAGATGATTGAATTGGGGGTTACCGTTGGTGTTTTAAATATAGGCGCAACGCACCATTTCACTAAAGGAGCAACGCACCATTTTATGTGTTGTTATTTAAGCCACAATGGACAGAACGATGTCGTCTTGCTTGACTAAAGAAGCCGTTAGTTCTGGCGCAAAGATCAGTTAGTTGGGTAGTTAGTTCTGTTTCCTAATTTCACGGAATGGATCCGTATAGTGTGGATTAAGTTGTTATTCAGTTTCTTAGGCAGATTGTATTATAAATATCTTTGTACTCTTCAATTTTATCATTAAGCAAGAAATACCAATTCTCTCAGTGAATCAATCTCTCTCTCCCTCTTCTTTTCTGTTGCTTAATAATCAATTGAGTTTGAATTGTTACATCATTTTGCATATATAATGTAGTGATGATTTTGAAAACTATGCCAACCTTTGTTTCCAAACCTTTGGAGATCGAGTTAAGCATTGGACAACAATCAATGACCCAAACTGCCAAAGTTGGAAGGAATGAATGACAGTAGGAAGGACTCAATTGTGATCTTACTTCTTAGTCATCTAACTTTTAGCTTTTTCCTTTCCATGATGAGTTTGATTGTTATGTTTTGCGTGGTTCATTGCTTGTGGTGTTTCAAGAATAAGTATAGAGGATTAATCATCCTCTCTTTCAGTTAACAGTTAATTTTCTAGATTTGGTTTATGTTTTAATCTTGGAGTACACTAGTTTTATGTGTGATAGAGATCCATTTTCTTTAAGAAATAATTTGCTCCATCCTTGCAGGATGTAGGAGGTTTTCAGAAAACAAAAATGAAAATCATTTTATTTTGCAAAAAAGCAGAGATAATGGCTTTCTTATTCTTCAAAAGAGCTTTGGGCAGCCTCATCATAGCACATGGCATCAATGTAAGTTGCATCTATGCTTGTATAATGCAAAGAAGAAATACCAATCTTAAGGCTATAAGTGAAAGAGGTTCATGTGGTGCTGTTTCCTGGGCTTTCAACATTAGATCAAACAATGTAGTACTGAACATAATGCTAGTATTGATTTGATGGATGAACAAAAATCTTACAAATTTATATGAAATAATTTACAAATGAGTATACTCATTGAGATTCCCAAAAGAAAAGGGAACAAATTTACTCATTAAGATGCTTCAAAATATGTCTGTTTTGTGTTTACACATGCACTCAGGTATGGGACAATTCATGTTTAGCCAACCAAGGGCTTGAATCTCCTTAAAGAGAGCGAGTGTCGCGCCTTAGTCCAAATAGTGTTGTGTAATTTCTCTCTTTAAATTAATAAAATTCAAAAGTATTATTCAGTTTCTCTTTGTATTATTTCCATTATCATTGTGTTTGCACCAACAATTTTAAGGAGATTTAACACATGGAGCCTACACAAGAGAAACCAAATGAGCCTGTTAGAGATCTTAACATGCCCTTTCGCTTTAAGGAGCCCACTTCAAGAGGTGGAAAGGAAAGGTCCTCTTCTACTTGAGTCTTCTCAAAGTTGCCTACATCCTCACTGACAAGAATCCATCAAAGGTTTTTACCGATGAGATGAGTGAGGAAGAATTTAGTCTCCATCAAGAAAAAATAGATAAGTATACAAAAGATGAATATAATTGTCGCTCTTATCTTTTGAATTGTCTTGCCGGTCATTTCTATGATTATTATGATACAACTTATAATTCTACTAAGAAAATTTGGACAGCTTTACAAAGCAAGTATGATACCGAGAAGGCTGGTGCAAAGAAGTATGCTGCTAGTAGATTTTTTCGTTACCAAATGGTGGATGGAAAATCGGTGGTGGATCAAGCACAAGACTTTCAAATGATCGTGGCAGAATTGAGATCCGAAGGCATAAAGATTGTAGACAATTTGGTGGTAGCTGGCATAATTGATAAACTACCACAATCTTGGAGGGAGTTCCAAAAAACTTTGCGGCACAAACAAAAAGAGACATCCTAGGAGACTTTGATCACACGCATCCATGTGGAGGAGGAGGCTAGAGGACAAGATGCACTCATGACACAAGAGAGTAATGATAATTCCATCACAAAGGTAAATCTTATTTCAGCCAATAATAATATGCCCAAAAATCATTTTCCTAGAAATGGTCAATTGAAGACTAAAAAGAGAGCCTTTAAAAATAATAATAGACTTCAAGGAAGGGGAAACCCGAATAAAAATTATAATAAGAACCAAGGACCCCCTTCACAAGATCAATTTAATAGATCCTGTTTTGTCTGTGGCAATAGTGGGCATATTGCTTGATTTTGCAAATTTCGGAAACGTGAATCTGTCTCATAGGCTAACGTAACCGAAGAGCCTTTAGTGGCTATGATTACAGACATCAATATAGTGCAATATGTTGAAGGGTGGTGGGCAGATTCTGGTGCTAATAGGCACGTTTGTTATGGCAAATTTTGGTTCAAATTGTACACTCCTTTTAAAGAAGAAAAAACTGTTATGCTTGGTGACTCTAGCAAAACCAAGGTTCTTGGGAGTAGTGAGGTTGAATTGAAATTCACTTTTGGACGCATGTTAACATTGAAAGATGTTCTTTACACTCCGTCCATGAGGAAGAATTTGATGTCAAGTTTTTTGCTTAACAAGGCTGGCTTCAAGCAAACTATGGAATCTGATAATTATGTAATCACTAAAAAGGGATAATTTGTGGGCAAGGGTTATGCTTGTGATGGAATGTTCAAATTGAATGTTGAGAATAGTAAAGCATCTACCAGTTCAGTTTATATGCTTTCTTCTATTAATTTTTGGCATGCTCGTTTGTGTCACATAAATAGTAGATATGTGGGAATCATGAGTAGTTTAGGATTAAATCCAAGACTGTCAAAAGATTTTGAAAAATGTGAAACTTGTAGTCAAGCTAAGATTACAAAAAAAACCTCATAAAAGTGTTGTAAAAAATACTGAATTGCGTGAGTTAATTCACTCCGATTTATGTGAATTTGAGGGAATTTTAATTCATGGAGGAAATAGATATATTATCACTTTTATTGATGATTTCTCAAAATATACAAATATTTATTTGTTGAAAAATAAAAGTGATGCTTTTGAAAAATTTCAAGATTTTTTAAAAGAAGTTCAAAATCAATTCAATAGAAAAATAAAAAAGAATAAGAAGTGATAGAGGCTGTGAGTATGAATCAAGTGCATTCAACTCATTTGTTTAGTCTTTGGGAATTATCCATGAAACTACTGCACCATATTCACCTACTTCTAATGGTGTGGCTGAAAGAAAAAATAGAACTTTAATTGAGTTAATAAATGCCATGTTAATTGAATCTGGTGCACCTTTACATTTTTGGGGTGAAGCTATTTTAACTGCATGTCATGTTTTGAATAGGGTGCCACATAAAAAGTCACACACCACACCTTTTGAGATGTGGAAAGGACATAAGCCAAATTTGGGATATTTGAGAGTATAAGGTTGTCTTGCTTATGTAAGGCTTACTGATCCTAAAATGCCTAAATTAGGTTTAAGAGCTACTACCTGTGCTTTTCTTGGTTATGCGATTAATAGTGTAGCCTATAGATTTTTTGATCTTGAAAACAAAATAATTTTTGAATCTGGTGATGTAATTTTTCATGAAGAAAATATTCCTTTTAAATTGAAAAATAGTGGGGGTGAAGAAAATATTTTGTCACAACCTAGTTCTTCTACTTCACATCTACAAAATCAAGAAAATTTTGAAATGGAACCTAGAAGAAGTAAAAGAGCTAGAGTTGAAAAGGATTTTGGTCTTGATTATTATGTTTTTAACATTGAGGAAAATCTCCAAAATTTAAAAGAGACTTTAACATCACCTGATGCTATATTTTGGAAAAAGGCTGTAAATGATGAGATGGAATCTCTAATTTCTAATAGAACTTGGAAATTAGTAGATCTTCCACCGGGTTGTAAGACCATAGGTTGTAAATGGGTCCTTAGAAAAAAGTTGAAACTGGATGGATCAATAGATAAGTTTAAAGCTAGACTTGTTGCAAAAGGCTTTAAACAAAAAGCTGATTTTGATTTCTTTGATACATTTTCTTCGGTAACAAGAATTACATCCATTAGATTGTTAATTGCTATTGCTACAATTTTTTATTTGAAAATTCATCAAATGGATGTAAAAACTGCTTTTCTAAATGGGGACCTAGAGAAAGAGATTTATATAGATCAATCCAAAGGCTTTGTAGAGCCTGGACAAGAAAGCAAGGTATATAAGCTAACTAAATCCCTATATGGCTTAAAATAAGCACCTAAGTAATGGCATGAAAAGTTTGATTCCTGCATGATTGAGAATGGATATAAATCAAATGAATGTGATAAATGTATTTATTCTAAATCATGGAATAATTTACATGTTATTATTAGCCTCTATGTGGATGATATGTTGATTTTTGGCTCAAATATGCATGTTACAAATGAGATAAAAAATATGCTTAAAAGCCATTTTGATATGAAAGATCTTGGTGAGGCTAATTTTATTTTGGGCATGAAAATTACAAAAGCATGTGATGGAATATGTCTTGATCAATCACATTATGTTGAGAAAATATTGAGAAAATATAATTTTCATGATCACAAAAGTGTAGCTACTCCTTTTAATTTTAGTGTTCATTTATTTCCTGTGAATAATGATGATGAGATTTTTAATCAAAAGGATTATACTAGTATCATTGGTAGTTTGCGTTATGCTACTGATTGTACTAGACCTGACATTGCATATGCAGTAGGAGTGCTTAGCAGATTTACTAGCAAGCCTAGTAAAGATCATTGGCTAGCTATTGAGCGAGTCATGAGATATTTAATTGGTACCAAAAACTATGGCTTATTTTATAAAAAGTACCCTACTGTGATTGAACCTTTTAGTGATGCTGATTGAAATACTTTGTTAGGTGATTCTCTTTCTACCACTGGTTATATTTTTACCTTAAGTAGTGGTGCTATTTGTTGGAAATCTAAAAAGCAAACAATAATTGCTAATTCAACAATGGAAGCTGAATTAATAGCATTAGCTTCAGCTAGTGAAGAGGTAAATTGGCTTAGAGATTTGTTATATGAAATTCAACTTTGGGAAAAGCCAATTCCACATATATTAATTAATTGTGATAGCACTGCCTGATAGAGTTAAAAACCATTACAACAACGGTAAATCCAAACCTATAAGAAGAAAGCACAGTATCGTGCGATCTTATTTGAGTAGTGATATCATAATTGTGGATTATATTAAATCTAATGATAATCTTGCAAATCCATTTACCAAGGTCTTGGCAAAAGATAGAGTCTGGCATACATCGAGGGGGATGGGACTAAAGTCCATAGAATCATGAGCCATGTATGAGAATACCCAACCCAAGGACCAGAGATCTTGAGAATTGGGTTCAATGAGAAAAACGAATCATACGATGGTCGCAAGAAATGCACAATTTATTTTTTTAATTATTTATTTTGTAAATAATTTTTTAATTGTTCATCCCAATGATGTAAGTGCATTTATCCTGTAACGTGGAAAAGTTGAGTAAAAAACTCTTAATGAAATTTGTAGCTCGTATGAGTGGAGTGTCAGAATTACAGGAGCACCCTTGACAAAATTTCACCTATGTGAGTGTGGGGGTGGGGCCGCTCCCTATGAGATTTGGACTTAATCTCAAAAACACTCATGAAACCGGGATCAGCACACAGCCGTAAAGTGCTAGCTATAAAAGCTCATGTCAACACCTGGGTTGTTATGTGTAAGCAGTGACGCTTAATTTCCCTAAAGCAGTCCTAGTCCAAGTCGGAGACCACTACGACTCTGGAGTTGAGATCACTATTTTACTAAGTGAAGGTTCAATGTAGAGCACACCTTCATGATGCATAGTGACCCGTCTTTGCCTGATAATCTCGTTTTAACTAAAAATTTAATATTAAAATGAGTGGGGGATTGTTGGAGTATTTTAATATTAAATAATTAAAATGAATAAATATTACAACATAAATGTAAAGATATGGGAGTGAATATGGAAGATGAGGAGTTAGTGAAAATGCTTAATCCCACATTGAAAATGAGAGAGACTATTTTATTCTTTTTAATTGTGGTGATTAATGGGCTAACAGGGATTGTCTCAGATATTGAGCTAGATACGTGCGCAAGGGGGAAGTGAAGTGTAGTGGTACCAACAATAGAAATGAATCAACCTCTTGGATCCTCCTACTTGACAGTCTATTCAAAGTAATTACCATATTCGTTGGTGAATAAATGACCCGAATTAATACTTCATTTTTATTATGGAAAATAAAGAGCCATTAACCCACACTTTGTGCAGAGGTTGTTCTAGCCATACAACACTTGTTGGGTTGTTGTATCCTGGTGGAGACAAGTCAGAGACGGTTTGCACTGGTTACAAAGTTTAGCCAATCAAGGGCTTGAATCTCCTTAAAGAGAGTGAATGCCGCGCCTTAGTTCAAATAGTATTGTGTAATTTCTCTCTTTAAATTAATAAAATTTAGAAGTATTATTCAGTTTCTCTTTGTGTTATTTCTATTATCATTGTATTTGGACCAAACCTTGGTGATGATGTCATCATATTCTGTGCCCAAACCAGTGCGACATCCAGTTCTAACCCACACATCCTTCTCTAGCTAGAGATGGAGGGCAATGAAAGGGCCTTCAATCCACATCCTCCTTGCAAGCCAATTTCCAATCTCCCTAATTGGTGCTGCATATCTTAATGCATGAAAGGCTACCTGCAATATGAAGATGAAATGCGCATAATTAGGCTATAG
The DNA here is from genome assembly GCA_030021035.2 of Notholithocarpus densiflorus. Classification (NCBI taxonomy): domain Eukaryota; kingdom Viridiplantae; phylum Streptophyta; class Magnoliopsida; order Fagales; family Fagaceae; genus Notholithocarpus; species Notholithocarpus densiflorus. The sequence goes on from JARYZH020000910.1 coordinate 16,428, forward strand.
AACTGCACTGATGATTGTTTGATATGAATTTAATGGAGATTGATTTCCATGTACCTTACATCGAAGCTTCTGCAGATCATATGGAAGATGAAAGAATTTCAAGCTTGAATGATGGTTAACAATGGCGGATTAACAGGTAACAGAGAGAAGAGGAAATGAAAGATAGAGATTCTCTCATCAAGCTTAAAGAATACATTAACATCTGCCTCTATATATAGCTTAAGTACAATACAACTAGAACATTCCAGAAATGAAAACCGCTCTAACAGAATTACAACTAATTGCGATCTTTGCTCCGTAAATTAAGGAATGACAGCCTGGATGACAGTTACACATTGAAGCTAACTGTTTCATTGAAGATCATAACCACAAGCCTCGTTCACACAGGAGCTGAGCACTGAGCATTTCTGAAATAAAACACTATTGAAGAGGATGAACACAAACGACATCGTTTCTCATTAATTTAAACAATACTGTTTCAATATCAATTTAAACGATACCGTTTCAATATCAAGTCAGAAACACTTAAATGACACGACATCGTTTAGGGAAAGAGACGTTAGAGAAACTAGCCGTTATGTGTCTTCCTCTTCTATTTTCAAACTTTTCTCCTTTTAAGTTTCAGTTGCAGTGCTCACTTTAACAAAAGATTCTTTGAGAGTTTAGAATCTAAACCTTTCAACACCAGAACACCCTCTTCATTCATCTGCATGATCCATCAAATTTGAAAATTATGAGGAGAAAATGATTTGTCTCTCTATGAGACTCAAATGTATTTCAAGGGAAACTCAAATATGATGACTTTTAGAGCCACTAGAATAACTGGCACACATGCACGCACATATATCTAATAGATTGTTCTTTATAAAAAAGAAGAAATCATAATGATTTTTTAATTCTGAATTCGCATTCTACCTACTAACACTTTGTTGGTGAAATTTCTTTGAATTAATACAATGTTAGAGTACTCAGAAGACTTTAGAGAAGGAGATGAAAAAGGTGACGAGGGAGAGCTGAGATAACATGAAGAGGGGGGAGCTTGGGAAACAAGCAAGAAGCTAAGAACGGTAAAACCCACGAAAGTGAAGGAAAATATGAGAGAAAGAAAGAAGAGTGAGAGGTTTCGGGGTGTACAATTCTACAACGCTCATATAGCTATCTAATTCTGGTGTGTATGTCTGAAAGGAAAAAGAGGAAGGTGATAGCATTTTTTTTTTTGGGGTGGAATGGTGAAAGCATTTTTGCTAACTTAAATAATAGTCACATTTAGTTGTGACTTACATATGCCTTGAACAAGTACAAGAATGACTTTAGTTTAATGTTGAAAATTGAATGAAGTTTTGTGACTTTAGTTTATTATTTCTGTTATACGTGTAGGTTTTGTAACTTATATATGGCATGGTTTTCCTGTGCTTTTGTGAGTAATTTTTAAAAGCTAGAAATGCACTTTATTTACTTCTCCCTCAATCCAACCCAATGCAACTTTTTTTCCCCAGATAAATTATAGTTTTAGCGGCTGAAATTTGGTGGAGGTTCGATTTTAATTTATCAAATTTAAAAAGTTAATATTTTGATCCTTGAAAGTTCAAAAAATTTACAATTTGGTCTCTCCATCTTTTTTTTTTATTTTTTTATTATGTGACTAATAGGTTGCGCCAATATATCCGTTGTTTAGGGACCAAATCAAACCTACAACATATTTAAATAATTAAAATCAAACTAACCTTTATATTTAAAGGATCAAAATTGAATCGAACCATAGTCAAGGGAACAAAATTGTTTCCTTTTTAAATTTCAAGGACCAAGCCCAAATTTTTAAAATTTGAAGACCAAAATATTTAACCCAAATTTCAAGAATCAAAAAATTATAATTTACCATTTTTTTTAGCAACTATTTATGTAAACTCCTTACCTTGAATGCTCCATTTTAGAGAGAAAGAAGAAAGGCCTAAACTCTGCACCTTGGTTCTGGCGGAACTTTGGATAATTGTGGTAAAAGTAGAGGCCAAAGTCCACAAGACAACCAGTTGCAGATTCACCATGAATGTGTGCCTTGTAGAACAGAATGCAGAATGCACAGCAAGTGCAAGCACAGATGTAGCTAGTCACTGATGAAGTGCAAGCAAAGATGCAGTCCGCCACTGATGAAGAATGAATGATGGGATGCAACGGTGTCATTTTTAACTCTAGTGTTTAGTGTTTAAACATTAGCATCGAAATGCACTGTATCACTTAAGTCAGGAAATGTGAAACGCACCGTTTGGACTGTTAGTTAGTTGGTTAAGCATCCAATTACAATTAGACACATGTATTTAGTTTGTTAAATCAGTTATAACTGATTTTCCCTCTTTTAAGCTTTTCTATCTCCCCTCTTTTAAGCTTCTCTATCTCTCTCTCCCCGTGTGTATATAATCAAAACAGAGACTTATTGCTAAAGGCCTTGTAGCTTAATTGGCATCTCCCTATGTACAAAATCCTTCTCATTTGCCTTTTCCGCCATCTCTGCTGGGGATTGTGAACTGTGGACTGTGTGCACTGTGAAGTTGAAAACGACAAGTTAGTTGTATTTGATAATAAAAGGGCGATTGTGTTTGGGGATTTGGTTCCTTTGCTAGGGTTTTATTTGAGAATAAACGACGTCGTTTTTTGTGCTAGGCTGGGCTTGAGAGTTGGGTTGGCTGATGGGCTTTCTCTTTTCTTTTTCTTTTTTTGGTGAGTTTTTCTCTTTTGGGCCAAACTTGTTTTTATTTCTTTTTGGATACATGAGTGAATTTTTTTTTTTTTTTTTGGAGAATCATACATGGGTTAAATTGATTCTACAGTATTCTAGAGACAGGACAACGCGACTAATTGATATAATTTTTAACTTAATTTTTTTAGGTTTAAAAATTTATCAAAATCTATAAAATTTAATTTTTGTGAAAGTATGGAGTTTTACTTTAGCTGTTGTGGTGATGGTAACAATAATGGTGAAAGATTTCTCATTTAGTTTTTTTTTCTTTTTTTTTGAGAAATTTCTTATTTTAATTTATAATAATAATAACTGGACCAGATAATTTCATATCAAATTAGTTTTATGGAGGATGAATTTTGAAGATTTAGATAGATTGATACTATTTGTATGGAAGAACATGAAATTAGAATTAATAATAAGAAGGGCAAAGTCATTGCAAATTTGCAATTATCATCACAGTTAACTGACTATCAACTAATTCTCAAAAAAAAAAAAAAACAGACTATCAACCTGGTTAGCCTGTTAGCTCAACCCATTAACTTGAAATTTGCTGCGTATGGCGAGGGCCAATGGGCCAAACTTGAGAGATAAAAAAGTAACACTTTAAGACTGTATACCTACTCACAACTCACGGGAATGCTTAAAGTGATAAACGAAACTATGCTTACTATACAATTTGCTAACTTTGATTTTTTTTTTTAAATAAAAAATAAATATTGGACATTTTGTTTATTAAAAGATGAAAAAAAAAAACTATGTAAACCTTGAAAAAAAAAACAATATTGAATGTAAATAAGTTATATAAGGCCCGTTTGATAGTGGTATTTAAATAATGGTGTTCAAAATAATATGAAAACTATGGTTTAAAAAATGTTGTTAGAACCCGTGTTTAAAGTATAAATAATGTAAAAAATGGAGACTGTCAACATTGAGCCAGGTTGAACATTTTATTTGGGTAGCGTTTACATGAACACCTCCAGTTAATACAGATAAATTTGGGACTATCAACATCAACTACAACAATTGACATTACTCATTTTTAAATTTTAATAACAGAATAAAAAAATCAACTAGGAACAATAGAAGACAACCATCACAGTATAAGAATTACTTGTCCATGTCACAGGTCACAACTGCTTGGATATAAATATCAAATATCACTAAAACAAAAACAATTCAAGCTCTCTACATACCAATAAATATTAACTGGCATACACCATCACTCACTAATATTAACAAGGATGATTACAATATAATAAACTCAGCTCCTGTGAGTAGTTTTTCCTTTAGCCTCTTGGCAGCTTCTCTGGCACCTTTGTATTTCACAGTAGTCCTTTCATTCTCCGGGCAAGGGATTCCCATTATATATGGTCAACAAGGATTAATAACAATCTTCTCACGGTTCACGGCACTTTCAAGTAAGTAAACAACAAGCTTAATGTCTATTGCACAAAAGGAGACAAATGAGGGAATTGAATAAGACAAATAACGTATAACTCAGGTATTATGCTAGCTGTACCATTATGTCACTCCTAGACATTAATTTGTTTTCATCAAAAGTTTCCAAATTACGACTACTAACTAGAATTATTATTATAATACTATCAAGATCTTTCATGTCTCATCGTGTACAATCCAAGGAGAGGAAAATTAGGGCAAATATTCAATCCCTTTTGTTGATATTTTAAAGGAGAGGGAGAAAAATTTAAGAGGAGTTACAAGAAACCCCTCCAAACTTCTTTCTTTCTATTTTTTTTTCTTTCTTTCTTTTTTTTTCAATTTGGGAGAGTTTGAAAAGGAATGGATTTTAGTTTAATGGATTTTTTTGTGTTTTTTATTTTACTTTTTATATTTTTAAAGCGTAGATATTAATATAAAAATAATAAATTTGTCTATTTCTTTATACATTATCATTTTAATCTCTCTCTCTTAATTTTTAATTTTAAAGATTCAGACAATGAATGGGACATTGATTTTAATCTCTAATATTCCTCTTCTCTATTACTACCCTCTCTTATATTCTCCTATCTTCTCACTCCACTTCAAAACATAATATAATTATATAATAAAGAATCCAACCCTTTAATAATTATATAAACAAAATATCTCTAAGTTTGATGAAGATGGGTGCCTACTTTATTTATTTCCTAAACTCCTTTAATTAAAAGTTACTCAAACAGAAGATAAGGATGGGGGAAAGAGAGTAATATTTAATTTAGTATATTAACTTTATAATTCTAGTTGCTAAGGCAACTGCTGTCTCCTTGAGTACGGTCAAGGCTTCCTAACCTGAGTTTAGGCTCGAGGTCTTTCTGTTCCTTGTTCTTCATCTGTTGCCATCTCCTTTCATCATCTCTTAGTAGTTTCTCTTCATCTTTATTATATCTTATCCCAAAACCCCCTTTTTATTTCTCCACCTACTACGTTGACCATCAAAGCTCCCTTGGTGGTAATACCTTCTTGAATATCTTCTGACCATAGTTATTACCTTTACCTAATCGGCAAAACCCTTACCCATCCCTAAATTTATTCCCTTTTTCTTGCTTAAAGTCAATTGTGCTAGTGGGCAAGGGGCTTCACCCCTTAACCACTTTAGTATCTCTATGGAAAACCAATCTATGCTGGTGGAAGCTTTAACAGATAAAACAAAGAAACTCAGATGTACGGGTAAAGCTGTGAAGTTAAAAGCTAGTGAAAAGGATGTTGAAGAACTATTCAATACAGGTCTGGTAGGAAAGCTCCTAGCAGACAGAAACATCAACAAAAATGCAGTGAAGGCTATTATTCTAAGATGAGGCTTTTGTCGACGACGACGATGGCCTTTTGCCGTCAGCACTACTAATTTACGATGGCTTTTTGTATTGTTGTGATAACCACCAAAGAAAGTTGTGGAGGGCACGTAAGTACCATCTAAAACGTTTAATTTTTGGACTTTGGAATGGTCATAGAGGATGGGAAAGCTGATAGCATCAAGGAAAGCAATGACATTAGGGTTGGAGGATATGAATGGTCCTGAAGGCATGTTGGCTCGGAAGACAGTGGATTGGTGTTCTTGCATTTGGGTTTGGAAGAAGGGCTTTTTTCCTTGGTGTAAAAGTAGTCTAGGTGATCTTTGATGGGACCAAAAAAGGGTCTGCCATAGTTGCCTGGGATTGGCTTTAAAGGGAGGTCTATTGAAGGAGAGCCATTACTGGAAGAGGATTGGAGCTTGGAAGGAGATGAGGAAGACTTTGAAGACATGTTTGGGCGATCTGGGAATGACTAGTTGTTGGGGATTTGGAAATGTATAATTGTTGTTTCGGGGTATGAGAGTAACTGGTTATATATAGAATTAACTACAAAAAACGTGAGCTTTAGCTGCGTTTTTTTAAGCAGGGTTTACAAAAACGCGGCTATAGACTACCTTTGAGCCTCATTTGGTAAAAACGCAGCTACACTAGTCGTGTTTGCCAAACGCAGCCTAAGACCATCTCTATAGCCGCGTTTTTTTATGTTTGAGCTTCGTTTATGGGTTGGCTTAGGCCGCATTTTAAAAACGTGACTATAGACCCATCCGTTTTTTTTTTTTTTTTTTTTTTAAATATTTCCTAAAGCCGCGTTTAATAAGCCTTTCCTAGAGCTGCGTTTTCTATAAATGCGGCTACAACTGTATACCTAAGCTGCGTTTTCTATAAATGCGGATTATGCTCCGTTTGGATACAATTTATTTTTGCTGAAATTGAAAACTGAAAACACTGTAGCAAATAATTTTTAAATGTGTGAATAGTATCGTGGGACCATTTTTAATATTTTTTTTCCTGATAAACAGTGATGAATAGTTTCTCCAAAAAAAAAAAAAAAAAACAGTGCACTGTCTCCTAAAAGCTGGTGCGCGTGAAAAAAAATAAAAAAAAAAGGGGGAAAACGCAAACGTGTTGCGTTTGTTTAAACGCGGCTACAGGTTTGGTATTAAAAAAAAAAAAAAAAACACCCTAATCAACTCTCTGATCTCTAACGCGATCTCTCACCTTCTCTCTCTCTCTCTCCCTTTGACTCCCAAACCCTCACCTTCAACCCACCCCTCTCTACCATCGATCCTCCTCTCCGGCATACGAGCACTCTTCTTCGTCTCTGTTCACCTTCTCTCTCACTCTCAAAGGTCAATGCAGATATCTTTCCTTTCTTCCTTTAGAGATAACTAATTGGCTACCTCAAAGGGTAGCACAATCGGCTGAGGACCACAGCTCATAATGTGGAGGTACTAGTTTCGTTTCTGGTTCTGGTACAGATCGTTCTTGGAAAATATGTTAATGGTAATGATAAACGGTACTTGATTGCTTTTTTGGTTGTGATAATTTCGGTAATGTTGGGGTTTTATCGCCTATTCTTCAGCAGCTTACTGCACTATATGCTTCCCAGAAAGAGAGCCAGTGAAGCAGTGGTTGTAGAAGAAGAAGACAACACCAACAACAGCAGCAACTTTAACACCATCAAGAAGTGTGAGGGCGCTTCGGCTTTCAACAAGAACAAGAAGCTTCGAATCGCCGAGGAAAACGCCGTTTTGACCAACAACAACAACAACAATCACAATCACAGTAGCGGCGGCATAGTTGTAGAACAAGAACAAGAGCAAGGAGAAGAGATTCCAATCATGGGTTTAGGCAACACGAATTCGCAGGATATCGATGAAGATCTCCGTAGCCGGCAGCTCGCCGTGTATGGCCGTGAGACGATGAGGCGGCTTTTCGCTTCGAATGTTCTCGTCTCCGGGTTGCAGGGTCTTGGTGCTGAGATAGGTATATATCTACTTTCTAAGTCTTTAATTATATTTGAGCTCTGGTTGATTTTGATTTTGATTTTTTTTTTTGCCTTTTCATTTCTTTGTATGGTGGTGGTGAAATTTTGTGGATTTAAGTGTGAGCTAAGTTAGGAAATTTGTTAAGCTCTAATGGATGTTGGTTTTGAATTTGTTTTTTGATGATTTGGTTTTCTTGTTCTGATTTTGTGCTGTGTTAATTAGATAATGGGGAGGTGAAACGTTGTGGCTTTTTGGTGTGTGCTAGATTAGGACATTATTAGAATAAAGATGCAACCTCATGCTCGTATATTCACTGGATTTATGATCTTTTAATTGTGTAGTCTAGTGTCTTGCTCTATCTTTTATCTTTTTAAAAGGTTGATAAATAATTTTATACCTCTTTCTTTCCATGTCTATATATATGTGATTTGATTCTCATTCTTGCTGGTGTTGGGTTTATAATCTGTAATCTTGCTGCTGATCAAATCAATGTTATCTTTGCTTCCTGTAGCAAAGAACCTCATTCTTGCTGGTGTCAAGTCTGTGACCTTGCATGATGAAGGGATAGTGGAGTTGTGGGATTTGTCCAGTAATTTCATTTTCTCAGAGAATGATGTTGGTAAGAATAGTGGAGTTACGAGTTCAAATTTCCCCTCCTTCCTGCTCTTGGGGCCAAAACTTATCAAAGAAAGTACAACTAATTGAGCTGTGGCCAATTTTGTTTGCTTGTATAATTGTCCTGTTTTATACAGATCTGAAGATTTTTGTTTTAAATTCACAATTTTGATTATAACCTTTAATTTGCACTCTATTAGGTTTGCACTCTATTATTTCTTTCTTTTTTTAATCCATGAGAAAGGAGAGATGATATGTTTGGGAATTAGAGAATTTCGCTGTTGTCTTCTTTGAATTAGAAAGTTCAGCATGTAACTGTTTTTTAACACTGTTTCTTTTATATAATAATTGAACAAACTCTTTTAAGCTTGTAGTACTCATAGTGGATTTTTTTCCCCTGAAAGAAAAGGGGGTGGGGGAAAATTTAAGATCAAAAGTTATTTTTGAAAGTGCTAGAATTATATCTGATTGATGATGAATTGACACTGTTCCCTTCTCTAATAGCTCTTACATCTTGATAACTTGAAATAAAATAGGAGAAATTAGGAACAATGCTAGACAAGATGACTCGCATTCAGAATATGGTTACCAAACTAAGTTCAGCTCTGCAAATTGATGAAGATGTGCTTTAAGTTCTTCAGGTTGCTGCATCACTTGCTATGTCAGATCTTGCTACTGCGGTTGTCACAGAATTTACTTCTCTCGCAGGAATAATGGTCCGCCATTATGCTATTAGAGATGGCTATCTAGAGCAGGTTCATCTTACTTTTAATTGTTATTTCTTCTTTTTGGGTTTCATATATGTATTTTTTTTCTTTTTTTTTTTGTTAGGAATTTATGTATAATTCCCTCACACGTGCTACTTAATATAATATACTCTGTTTTTGTTTCAGTTTCTGTGTTTTGTGTGTTGCAGGTTTCACAATAGAAGCTAGCAAAAATTCCAACAGGTTTGGTTTTTTCTTTTTGTCAAATTCTTTGTTCCTTAAACCATAAGCCATTTAATTGATGAATAGCTATTGTTAAAGCCCATGGGATATAGATATGATAGTCAATACTCACACATGCGTGATGATCATGGACTCTTTGCTTTATTTGATGTCGCCCAAAAGGTTGTGGAAAGGAAATACAAGGAAATGATTTTCTTTGTTAAGTGATTTTTGTTGTTTTCCTCTGCTTCCTACTTTCCAATATCAGGTGGAGGCTTACTATTTTATCCTTATTTTTCATTTCATTTTTTCCCTGAAAATTTCCATTTATGCTCTGTGTGACTATGTGAGTGTGTGTGTTGCCTCTTATAAGTTGATTATTTCAACAATAGTGGAGGATCTGGATCCATAAAAATGACCAATATGTCACTTGGTGGATGACAAGTGAAAGTCATTTGGAATGTGTGCCATGATGCAACGTGTACAAGTGAAAGTCATTTGGAATGTGTGCCATGAACATATTTAGTGAATGGAATGCTATACAAACTTGGGGTCTTGACCTCTAGTTTGATGGACATGAACTGCAAGACATGTTGTAATTCTTGTTGTAATTTGTGAATGCTGAGTAATGAACCAAATGGTGGGAATATAATTCTAGGAATCTATAAAGATTCTGTGAAACCAAAGGGTCACAAAAGCTATGGGATTGCTTGAATCGTCAAGATTATATAATTGGATATTGGATATGGAATTTTTGGGTTATGAATCTTAGATGAATTACTAAAAACAATATATAAATGGAAGCTATGAATGCAATTAGAAAAACTCTCTTACGATTTTAATATAGTGAGCCATTCTAGACTATTGGTGATTTGATTCAAAATTGGAGGAAAGACTACTTACCAATAACCTCTCCTAGTCGCCAACAAAGGAGTAGGAGTAGGAGTTTTTTGCAATAGGTACCAATAACCTCTCCTAGTCTCCACGTCTATATAATATTTCTAAAAATCACTAAGTGGGTTTTGAAGCAGACTTGTGAAAAAATGGGATTTCCCACCTAGCTTGGGATATCCAACTTTCTTAGTAATTAACTGAAAATATAACCTAAAACTGAGTCTGAAGGTATTGTTATCATATTGGGGTTTTAGTTGCATGCAAGTATGTAATAGCAAGCCTTACAGCACTGAAATTTTGATGGGACTATTTTGACTTTATTGAATACTTTTTGAACTGATTGCCATTTACTCACTTCCTCGATGAAAAGTAATAGAGTTGCTCCAGCTATTTTACTGTTTTGAGCTGGGTTGTGGTCAAAAACCTCATCAGTCCACTAAAAGTTCAGACTCCCTCAAAATGAGGATCTGTACTCACGATTTTTATTTGTAATGTTTGTACCTTAGCAATTGGACTAGAACACAAAAGGCATCTCACCTACTTTTTGGTTGAGCTGGCTTTTAGGTTGAAGCCTAGCTAGCTAGGATTAGCAGCATACTGGGGATGTTACAAAGGATTGATACAAGATGAATGACATAAATATGCTTTTGGAGTGGGACATAGAATGAAATCAGATAAATACATATGCTTTTGGAGTGGTCAGAAGGGGCACTTTTCTGACTTCAAGTAGGGCTCTAAATAATAGTGCTTTTGAACATTAGGGTTCAATAAAAAACAAGCTAAGTTTAGGTTCGTTTATGAGTTTAGTAATAAATTTGATATGAGTTTAACAAATAAACCTATATCTCACCAAAATATTAACTATTAGAAAATTGTTAATTTAATTCTTTAGCAATTCTAAGTTTCTAACAATTATTACGTCAACCTGTAAGTTGTTTGTAATAAAATTGGTATTTGATGATAGCTTTATGATTATATCCTCTCCACCTCCAAAACATTCAGCTTTCCCACAAATTACTCACTCTTTTTATAATATCCTCACTGCACCGTCAGTAAGTGTGAAGGCATAAACTTGCACCTAGTTGTTGTCACATAATGGCGAAGAGTTAGCATTGTTTTCAATATCTTGAATACGATTTGATTTGGTAGACTATATATTATTAGACAATAAATGCAGTGGGCACTTAAATAATAATTTCAGATAAATTATAAATTAGGGTAGTTTGATGGTCATGCAGCCTAATGGCTATTTTCTAAGTGTTATCTTGCACATGGACCATGATTGTTAGAGCTCCTACTGATTCTTCCTGGTAATACACTTGCTGTACAGCCTCTTGAGAAATAAATAAGGGTTATAAATTTATAATTTTTTTAAAATAATAATAAAACTGATATTTTTGTCATAACCATAATATTTTAAAAAATAAAAATAAAAATTATGGGATTCATAACCATAGGATCTTGCTACTGCCAATTGGGACCCACTTGACTCTTGAGAAATAAGAGTTATAAGTTTTTGTTTTTGTTTTTTTTAAAGCATAATAAAGCTGATATTTTTGTCATAAGTCATAACCATAGGATTAATTAAAAAATAAATAAATAAAAATTATGGGAGTCATAACCATAGGATCTTGCTCTTACAGGTTAGAGAAAAGCTAGTCCGAGTGTCCCCACATCTCTATTGCTATGTTAAAGCTCTACCTTGTATTCCTCAAGATATATAAGCTTCTTTATAATTAGACCGTTATGCAAACTTTTGATGATTTCGTTCAATGCTTGTAAAAACTAAAAATCGATCATTGCTAGAATTTTTCTTGCTCTATATATATTCGGTTTGGGGTTTGTTTAATTAAGTGTTTATTTGGGCTTAATTATGTATAAAGTTTTCTTTTATCACTAATCATGATAGTCCCTCCACAAATATAAAGTTCTTGTGTGGTGAGAGGCAAGGGTTAGGTTTCAAGTTTCCAAAAATGAGCTTTACATACATATACATTTAGATTAAGGTAAAAATGATTTAACGAATTATATGAATTTTTTTAAGAATCAACTAATCATATGGTTTAATATACATAAAATGGTTTTATAAACCATCACAAAGAGAAAATTTTCTAAAGGAAAACTTTATCTTTTAATTATTTACTTAATTGTTGAAAGTAGATAAAATATTATTATAGGTTAGAAAAAGTAAAACTTTAAAACACTATATAAGCAAATGATTAAACCAAACACACTAATATCTGCAAATTTATAGGCATGGTGGGTTAACTTGGTATATATGAAAGCAATTAGAACCATCTAAGATGGCGGTAGCAACAAGTAATAATAATGAACTGAAAGCAATTAGAACTGTTCAAGATGGCGGTAGCAACAAGTAATAATAATGAACTGAAATCTGAAAATACTTGTTATTGAAAATAGAACAAAACACTTACAGTAGTAGTAGTGATTACAAGATCTCAAGAGAATAGGTTAACAATTACAAGGCTTGTACTAGTTCTAGTTACAAGATTGTAAGGTAGTAGGAAATGCTAAGGTGAAACAAAGAACTCTCTCAAAGAAAGGCTCTCAAGAAGGAGAATAGTTCTAAGAGGAAGTTCTCTAAGAAAAAACCTGATTTAAACTTAAGGGACAACCCCCCTTAAATAGGCAAAATTCAGAGGGAACATTGTTATGAATAGTGACAGGTAAATAGTGACAAATGAATAGTAAAAGTGAATTTTCTCACTTTTGACTCAAATTTTTTGAGGAATCCTCCGTAGAGTTCAAAGGCCTGCAATTTAAGGGTCTAGGCCATAATTGGTGTCGTTGTGTGCCAAAAGAAACTAATGAGCACCATCCTTCAGAAGCATTGTTGTCTTCTTGTGCTAAAGGAAACCAAATGAGCACTATTATTGGGAATCTTCAGAAGCATTGTATTGGTGGGAAACAGGCTTTTAGCAGTGGTAAATATTGAAGTGTTTTGGCCGTTGTGCAGGCTAGACAAATAGGAGAATCAAAATCTTCAGCCAAATTTGGGGTATCTTGAAACAGTTCCAAATTTTCAGTAACATATTCTTCAAAGACATTGAAGCATTTTGGCTTTTGTGCAAGCCAGACAAACTAGAGAATCAACTTTATTAGTGAGTCTTGATAAGAATTCCTTTAGTAGTATCATTAATTTAAGGAGACTATTCATCAATCGGTGGAAGGAGCATCAGATGGATAACTATCATAAGAATCCCATGAAGAATTATCATTACATGCATGCTCATGATAGATAGCATATTTATTACATAGTCCACAATATAAAAGTGGCTCAAACTTTGGGGTTTTTCCTGGGATGAGAAGACTTCTTGGATTAGGATGATCTGCTATCTGCAAGTGAACAAGGGCATTAGCATAGGGTCTGGGACCAAAAACAGAAATTCAATCTGCGCTACCTATGAAATGATAATATTTCCATAAATTCTGAACAACATCAAGAATTTGATTATTGAAATAATTTCTCCAACATTCTGCAAGAGCATAAGGATCACTGAAGGATAAGTGAGAATTTCCTTTAAACCATTGTTCTTGGTGAGTGTGACCATTAATGAGAATGAGATGCTTTGAGGGTTGGACATTCATCCAGTTATCTTTTTCCCATTTTGGCAAAGTGCTCTAGCATCTGATGGAAACAAAAGAATTTTCAAACCCTTTAATAGCAGTTTGTATAATTTGTGGAAGCTGATTGGCTTGTTTATGGCTTGTTAATTTTATGAATCTGATAAAGCCATATAAACATTTGGGAAAGCCAGTTAGGATCCCTATCATCATCATCATCAGCAACATATGAACCATCGTCATAATTAATCAGAAGACCAGGAAATGGATGTTTCTTTTCATACACTCTGAGACTACTCCCAAAGTGTTCTTCCCAATCTAGTTGGATGAATACATTATCAAATTCATCCAATTCATTAGGATCAGGAATAGTAGCTGTAACAAGTTTTTTGAAATATTTAAACCATAGGTCGAAAGACTTAAACATAGCCTTGCTTTCCAGAATACGAAATTGTATGTCTGTTGGCAAGTTGGCAACAGCACTTCTCAATAGAGATTGGGTCTTAAGACTCAATTTTGCGTAGTCAGTGCCCATTATAGTCTTTTTATCCATGGAATGGATTTCCTCTTTGTCAAAGAGTTGACTATTGTAAAGATCATAGGGTTCATTTGCAACATTTGGTTGGTTAGCAGGATGGCTTCTATAAGCCTTATTTTCTGAAACAAGGTTGGCATATTCTGAAGCAAGGTTAGCATAGTGACTTGTATAAGCCTCATTTTGAGCAGTAAGGTTAACAAGATGGATTTCAAGTGCTCGAAGGGTTTTCTGGAAAAGTTTGCGGTGGTCTCTGGTAAAAGCAGCTTGAAGGTTATCAAGAATAAATTTGATAGAATCTGGTAATTCTAAATAGGTTCCATTATGGAATTGTAAATTTTTAGACAAAACTTCCTGTAAAGCAATTACCATATCACCACTGGAATATGTCACCTCTGTCGGGACAAATTCCTGAAGGGATGTTGATCTACTAGGTTTTACCCCAGAAGATGCGCCTTCATGCATTACAAAGGATCATGTGTGGTTGGTTCTATCTAAACAAAATGCATGCAGACCGTGCAAACTTGATCATGCGATATCTTTCAATCTGATAGTCCGATTTGGAAATCGGGCCTACTGTCGCGACCGTTAAAATCTCAAGATCATTTTTATGATATGCAATGTGAATTAATGCATATAATGCAATCATGAAATTTGGGTATATGAATTGTCACTTTAGTCATCTTCCTTGATTAAATAATGGGTGCAAAATCGAGTGTTTACGCATATAGTTCTTTTAAATATTGGGTTTTACCCCAAAAGATGCGCCTTCATGCATTACAAAGGATTATGTGTGGTTGGTTTTATCTAAACAAAATGCATGCAGATCGTGCAAACTTGATCATGCGATATCTTTCAATCCGACGGTCCGATTTGGAAATCGGGCCTACCGTCGTAACCGTTAGAATCTCAAAATTATTTTTATGATATGCAATATGAATTAATGCATGTAATGCAATCATGAATTTTGGGTATATGAATTGTCACTCTAGTCATCTTCCTTGATTAAATAATGGGAGCAAAATCGAGTGGCTACACATATAGTTCTTTTTTTTTTTTTTTTTTTTTTTCCAAAGAGGATGGTGTGCATTTAGAATTTACTGTTTTTGTACTATTTTATATTATGGTTTAGCCTTGGTCCAGTGTTTACTGCATTGAACCTAGTAGGATATTGTTATGTGTCCAAATATTGTCACGTGGTAACATCCTATCTGGTCCAGTGCACAGAAAGTACTGGACCTAAGCCTCTCCCTTCATATTATGAGTAATGGAAATTTGTATGATTCTTTTGTAAAAATGTTTTCATTTATTATTAGTAAGCTGTAAGCGTCTTAATCTAGGATTTAACATACTTGACAAGCTTGTAAACAAATCTCCATATACGTTTTTTGTCATATTTCAATTTTGATTTTGGTAATTATATATAAGTCAAAGTGCTTGACCAACTTATTTCCGAGACAATTTTAGATCACTGTTAAGAGCATCCATCAACCAATTTCACATAGTTAGATACAATTTGTGAAATTGTAAATTAGCCAATGGCAACTGTGGTATTTACCTAGGGAAAAATATAAAAAGTGATAAGTCGGCCAAAAAATAGTTATGTAATCGTTGGGGGAGGAGGGATTTGAAATTTAAACCCTATACTTCTCGACCCATTGGAACACCAAGAAGTATTAAATAAGTTACAAGATTCTTGGCAGCTAAGAACCGCTTAGAATAGAGGAATGGAAGGATCATAGATGTGGAAAGCATGCTTTCATTTTCAGTTTGTGTTTGTACTATCATTTGAATCATTTCTTACTGTTTAGAGTTTAGTTGGACTTTAAGTTAAGAAAATTTAAAAAACGCATCAATTTTATTACAAAGAATTTACAAATTGACATATGCCAATGCTTGTGGATGTGAGTGAAAGAGGATGTTATAAATGCATTATTAATTACCACCCACCCAGTAATAAGAAAATTAACATGGTCTAGGAGGCCATTTTCAACCCAAATATTGGCATAGTTAGTTTGGTCTTGCCCCAGGCTTAGATTGTGTATGAAGCTCCTTCCAAAAGCACCATTTTTGTATGAAAGGAAATTCTTCATTCACAAAGCATTACAGGCAATTTAGATGTTTAGCAAACACTATTGCACATTAATGTATATATAAACACATGGCTACACACACGACAGGTTTAGCATTCACATGATTGCCACGAACTACGGAATTCAGTCAATTGACAACTAGCTTGTGTATGATATTGGGAGAAGATATGAGATAAAACTATCCATCAAATAAATGATGAATAATTCAGAAAAGTTGGAGTCTGGAAATTTCAAGATAATCAAAATTATCAAATATGTCAATAACTATCTTATCTATAAAATTATTAAACTTTAAATTTTATATAATTTAAAATTATACACAAAAAATGAGTTTATAAATTAAATAGTAAATATCTTATTAATACTAATTTGGTGTGTGTTTAGAAGAACAATAACACATTTAATTTAACGGTTGAATTTTTAAAATATTAATTTAATACAAGAAGATATTAACTGATGATAAAAGACTTAATCTTGTCCCATAAATTTATCAATGCATGGACAAGTGTTGAAGTCAGTGGCAAACCTATATAAGCTGAAGCTAAAGTTGAACTTTTAGTTGTCTCATCTGCACATAATCTGGGGTTAATGTCATAAAGCCCATTCAGAATTCTTCAATCACCCTCACATTGGGCCATCTCTTTCATTATTGCCGATATAAACCAGTTATCTTTGCTCTTTTCATTTTGGCTCCTGTTGTTAGGCTAGCCAATTGTGCTACCATGGCGTAGCTGCGAGCACCTTTTTGTAATGTATTTGGAGCCTTTCCCATCTCCAATCTTTCTGCCCACATCTTGGAGGTAGAGATGGCAGATGGACCGGCCCTGAATTTTCTCTTCTCAATAAAATTCATCATTTAGCCAACAAAAAAAAAAAAAAAAAGTGACCGGCTCTTGTTTTCACCACCATTGATCAACAAGTTTTTTTTTTTTTTTTTTTTTTTTTTTTTTTTTTTTTCAACTAGTAAAGTTTCTTATGGTTGAATAAGAGATTTGAGGTTCAATTCCCACCTACATCAAAAATTGATTGGTGTTTTGGTTTGATGATAAAAAACAAAATTATCAGAAGTGACCACCATAGATTGAAACTCTATAAATAAAAAAACAAGAGTTTTTATTTTTTATTTTTTTATGGACCAAATATTAACATTGTTTTACATTAATTGTAGCTTCTATCTTTATTGAGAGTAAGCTTTTGCTATTATGAGTTTTTATGAGTTTTGCTATTGTGAGTTTTATTTCGCCATTAATTTTGATAATTAAGGTCTAAAAAAGCAGAGAATGGGGAAGTGAAAGGTCACCCAAGAGACTTTTATTTTGAGGAACATTCCCCAAAGGGCATTCATCCATTTCCAGGCAAAGCCAACACTTTGAGTTTTGTAGTGTCCTTCGTTCCCGTTCTCTTCCTTTGTTTGGTAATTTGCTTGATTGTCTCTAGACCAAAAAAAAAAAAAAAAAAAAAAAAAAAAGAAAAGAAAAAGGAAATGAAGGCTGTCCTTCTCAAAGAAGGTGTTGTACATGCATTTGGTCCTCCTCCTTAAGCACAATAATTATCTTACACATATAACATATGATACGTATTATTTCTTTTGTAAATATGTGAGCTCCACACTGTATAGGGTTATAATTAATAATTTACCAAAAAAAAAAAAATGGTTATAATTAATATACTGTAAGAATTATGATGCACGTGAATCTCATTTGTGGTTTCATGCAAAAAAAAAACCCTACCCTTATGTAGTTATGTGAGAAGGTGATGTGTTTGTTAAGTTTAATTAATTGGCAATTTTTAGCATTAAGTTCTTTTATTTTTCCATAGAGGATGGCCCGCATTTAAGATTTTCTATTCCTCTATGACATACTTGTACTATTTTTTGAGTCATGAAAATTTGTATGATTCTTTTGTAAGAAATGTTTTCTTTTATTATTAGTAAGTTGTAAGAGTCTTAATTTAGGATTTAACATACACAACACTGCTTGTAAACAAATTTTCACACGTTTTTTTGTGTGTGTGTGTGTGTTCATATTCCTGTTTTGATTTTGAAAATTTAATAAGTCAAAGGGCCTAACCAATTAACTTATCTTGGAGACAATTTTAGACCACTGTTAAGATCATCCATCAACCAATTTCATAAAATCAGACACAAATTGGGAAATTGTAAATTAAATGATGGCAAGTATGGTATTTACGGAGGGAAAAGTATAAAAAGAGATAAGTCGGCCAATGACCATTGACAAAAAAAAAAAAAAAAAAAAAAAAATGCAATCTTTGGGAGGGAGGGGTTTGAAGTTTGAACCCTAGACTTCTCAATCCATTGGAATACTAGAATGTATTAATCGAGTTAATTATAAGACTCTTGGCAACCAATATTGCTTAGAATAGAAGAGTGGAAGGACCATATAGATGTGGAAATTATGATTTCATTTTCAATTGGTGCACTTTATGCTATCATTTGAATCATTTCTTACTGTTTGGTGGGACTTTAAGTTAAGCAAATTTCTAAAAATCATCAATTTTATTATAAAAAGTTTACAAATTGACATGATAATGAATATAATTAATACCAAATAATAATATAATAAATATAAATTTTAATCACTTTTTTGTTTTGTGTTTGAAAGTTCACACATTAACTTATAAGGTTTATATAATAAAATTTATAATATATAGTAAACTCAATGAAAGCAGAAGCAATAAAATTAGTGAGCTATGTGTTTTAAGCCAAGTTCTTATTTTATATACCAGCTAGGTTTTGAACAGCTACTAGCCTTTCAATTTAGAAATAAAAATTGTTTCTCAAAAAGAAAAAACGTTTAGTAATAAAAATTCTTCCGTTCCATTTTAGGTGTTTTACTTTATGTTCCATTAATTATGACTTGCAAGTGAGTTCCAGTAATTAGCTTAACTGATAAAGTTTCTGATGGTTGAATAAAATGTCTAGAGTCTGAAAATAAAGAACACAATCATCATAGGCAGACACTATAAGTTGAAACTCTATAAAAAAGAAATCACGACTTGCAACACATTCTTTTTTCTTTCCTTATAAAACACCCAAAGTTTAAAATTAAAAAAAAAAAAAAAAAATTATTAGAAGCATGACATAATACAATTAGTCTTGCAAGATTTTTTATTTTATTTTTGGAACCAAATATTTAGCATTACGTATTTAATCAAACATCCATTTCTTTCTTTATTATTAGTAAGCTTTTACTTCTTCTCCAAAAAAAGGAGTAATAATTTTATTTATAAAATATGAAAGTTCACACATCCATTTGTAAGGTTTATATTTAAATATCACTAATATTACTTGATAGGGGTATTTTTGGCAGAAAATTAAAGCCCCCAAATGCGCCCTTCCAGGATGATGGCGGCGCCTACGTACCCGTTAGCTCCACGTAAACCGACAGGAGTCCTAGGCCGACGACTTGACCATTTGATGACCCCCCGGGTTGCGCTTGATAGACAGCTCTATAAGGCCAACAGGACACCTCTAGGAGGCCGACAGGAAACCCGTTAGGGGCCGACGAGGAGGGTAACCGGCGGGTCCACCATGGCCTTGCTTGGTCCCCACGCATGCCTATACATGGTAATGCCTTGCGCACCGCACCAAATAAAACCCAATACTCACCCATATCTCCCTTACATGGAAAGGGGCCTTGAAATCTTGGAAGCCCTACTCACTAAGCCCTCTTCGCAAGGAAAGATCCCTACATTCAAGGGATTCCGATTCACCACTCACCGCTATATAAACTCCAGACCTCCACTTCTCTTAGGTACGCGAAAAATCCCTAGCTCTCTCACTATAGAGTTCTTAGAGATTTCTCATTCACTAACTTGATCTTCGGAGGGTTCTATGTTTGGTCTATTTGTTGTTATTTCACAGGTATCCATCGGAGTGCTTTGGAACCTACAACTCATTGACGATCTCAGAGCATCATCATCATTACTCTTTCATTTATATAGTAAAATCAATGAAAGCAGAAGTAATAAAATTACCAAATGAGCTATGCGTTTTTTGCTCCTTTACAATAACATCAACAAAAACCTTTGGAGCTGAACCCAAAACAAAACAACCAGAAAATCTATTATAGAGAGACCAAGATCCTAAAACAAGAGCAGCACTATTGGACTCTAGGGGTCCACTTAAACTCTAGTCTGCAACATGAGGACTTTAGCCTCAAAGTATCCTGAGTTAGAATTGAAATTCTCCATTGGACTACTTAACTAGGATTAGTGAGAGCATCTCTATATACCTTGGCATCACTCTCAATAATTGCTACTTCAATACCATGAGACACCACCTGAAGGGTTGCCCAATTAATTGCTTTCTCTTCTGCTTGGACAGTGATAGTGGTTTCCACTAGTTTTGAGAGAGCAAAAACCAATGCCCCTCTCCAATCCCCAGCAACAATCACAACATAGGACCAACTATTGCCAATGGTTGCATCACAGTTAACTTTGACTGTACCTTGTGGAGGATTTGACCATATGGAAGACCTAGCTGGGGTTAAACCATGATAGCTTGGCTGAAATGCCAAAGAAAACCCCAGACAACGAGCTACAATATTTTGCCTTAGTCTGTCAGGACATAGTTGGGCACTTTCAAATGAGGCTATATTTCTAGCCTTCCAAAGCTGTTCTACAATCACTGCACCCAAAGATAGAAATTAACTGGGTCTTCTCAAGAGAGTTTAGGTTCCAATTAGAAGGAGGTGATATTATCAGCTCAATAAGTTGGTTTGTAGAGGACAAATTGAGGTACTCAATTCTTATTCCTCCACTACATTCAAACCATAGGCCTCTAGCCAGTGGGCAATAAACAAAGATATGCAGAGCAGACTCCAAAGGTGCTTCACACATGGGGCGGCTCAATATTTGGAATGAACCTCGCCAATTTTTCTTTTGTCGGCAAAACGTCAGAGGCTATGCGCCACAAAAGCATTTTTAGTCTTTCATGGATTTTTGTTTTCCAACTACCAGCCACCACTGCATTTGATCCACCACTATCATGGGCTGTTAAATCCCAATAAACTGATCGAATTGAGAAATTACCATTTGCAGCTTTGGTCCAAATCCATTGATCCTGTCCACAACTCCTCCTTGCTGGCGTTTTCTTAATTGCATTTGCTGTTTGATCATCAAATAGAGATTGAAGTTTTGCTTCATGAATCATAACATGCAACATACTCTTTTTAACGTATCCAATCGATCATCCATTTCTTTCTTTATTAATAGTAAGCTTTCTAACTCTAAAAACAAAATTAGTAAACTTTCTGTTTATTAAAAATAAAAAAGTATTAAAATAATTTTGATATGAGAAGTGCTAGATCTATAATATTTTCATAATAGTTTATAAGCAGTAAGTTATTATTAGTTCTAATTTAAACTTACCAATTAAATTACTTTTTTTCCCGCAATTAAAGGTTATTAAAAATCTACTATTTAGGATTTGTTGTAAAAGTATTGTGAAAATATAGTGTACTTTTCTTACAATATAGTGGCTTGGTAACAAATGTGATATCAAGTATTTTCATAGGCCACGTCCCTACATACCAGCCTATTTGTTTTTTCTCAGAATTTTAGGAACAATGTTGTTGCACAATTATAGATTAATTACAAGAACATAAACAACTTTGGCATTTTATTTTATACATATTGAATTAGCTGGGGTGGTAAAAAAACCAAAGAAGTAGACAAAGAAAGAATGAGAAAAAATTATATAGAGAACAGGTTGGCACCCGTATCAATGTTGAAATGGAGGAGACGAGGTGCAATCGGAAATGGGGAGACTTTGCTGTCTGTTGGCGTGCTTTTCTTTTCTTTTTTCTTTTCATGATTCTTCCACCGGTCTTAATAATGGCTACAAAAGAAGTGGAATATATCGGTCCACCATTGGGCATATTCAAGACCAAGGTTTTTGTGATTTTCATGGCTCTCACTGTTCTCGTTTGTTTCGTACTTTGCTTGAATTCCTCTAGGCAAAGAAGGAAGCAAATGAAGACCGTCCTTCTTGAAGACAGTGTTTAATGTTCACTTCGTCCTATCGTTCAATAATTATCTTATACATATGACATTGTATCGTTTCTCTCCTAGACATGTGAGCTCCGCAATGCATGGGGTTAAGAACTTAATATGTTGAAAGTTTCATTAAAAAAAACCTACCCTTATGTGAGAAGAAGACGTGTTTTTCAAGCATAATTAATTGGTTTTTTATTACAAGGTTCGTTTAATTAATGATTAGACATGACATGTTCTTTCACTTGATTATATGTACTATCTCTCATGATTATGTTAACGCTTCATCGTTTGGTCCTGCCCCAGGCTTAGATTGTATATGGAACTCCTCCCAAAAGCACCACTTTTGGATGAATGGGAATTCTTCATTCACAAAGCAATAATTAAAGACATTTCAGATGTTTAGGAAAACACTTGTGCACATTCATGGCAGATTTAATAGTCACATGATTGCCAGGAGGTACCGAGTTGACATGCAGGGCCAATATTATGGAAATTTTCGTATGAAGAATTTCTAGCCTTCATTAGATCATACTTTATAGTTCTTTGTATAGGGAATGTTCATAGGGTCAGGCTTCCAACCTTGGCCTTATTAGTTACATCTAAAGGTCTAGCTGTAGTCAATGATGTCTTCATCACAGCTAGAAATGAACGTGGTTGCATCTGCCAAAATGTGACTTGTGTAGTAAGTGAAAAGGCTAGCTACCATATTTATTGATTTGCATAAGATTATTATCTAAAATGAATACGAACTTGGTTCCTTAATAAGTTATATTTCTGTGCAAAATTGAATAGAATTCACTTGGACTTTGTAATTCTTGAGCAAAGAATGGTCTATTGCTGGCTCTTTATTATTGATGTCTATTTAATGTGCTTTTGGATGAACACTTTGTTTATATGATGAAATTTGATTAAAATATAGTTGTACCCGGTAAAAATGAGGATTTAACAAGTTGTGCATAAACAAACAAACTAAAACGTTAAAAGAAAAAATTGTTCGACAAAACATTTAGTCTAGCTAGCTTCTTGCTATAATCAATTCTAGATTTCTAGTGAGTGTTATCTTTCTTGAAACCATATTAGGATAAACCCACAAGCGAAAACAGTGCAAAGCTTTGTTAACTAGATAGCTGTTCTTCTCGCCTAAATAAATCAGTCTTATATATTGCAAGTCTTTCAATTTCCTAAATGTCTTAATTACATTTGGTTGGTTCAAAACTAAGTTTTGACATCTATTTCATAATAATTGCTATCTATCATTAGAATAAAACATCAATTCATTTTTAGTGTAAGCAAATTTGAACTTCAAATCTCTTATTCGATAACAAGAGAGTTCACCAATTGATCAAACTAGAACTCACAAATTTTCATGTGATTTGATCATTCAATAATACACATGGCTAGAGCTCATTCAACATTGCCTCAAGGGGCATGGTCCCCCATAAATCAATAATATAAATATATATATATTTATATATATATATATATATATTTATATATACGGGAGAACATGAGATTATGTCATGACGCTCTTTTTGAAAAGATAATTGAAATAGTCTTTAAAGCACCAAGATAAGAACAAAAAAATAAAGACTTTTGTTTTAATGCTTCAAGACTTTTCCTATTAAAAAATAAGGATTCTTTGTAAGACTCTTTGTTTTCTTTGGTTAAATGTTTCAAGCTTAAAACTCTTGCACTTCAACTCCTTTATATATACATGCACACAACCATTCATGCCATCTCATCTCAAATACATCTCAACCAAGAATGATGTCATATATGTTCAACCTTTCAATGACACCTTCCTAGTTTCAATTTCATTGTCCCATCTAATCTTAACTTGTATCAGTTAGCTATAACCAAGGAAGTGGGTTTGCTTTTTTTATTGAGTGACGATGATAACTTATTGTTTTGATGTTGAGATCAGATGTTTTGAGTTCTTTTAGGAATGGCAAAACCCACTCGACCCACAGGTACCTGACCCAACCCTAATGGATCGGGTTTTACCCAACCTGCGAAAGAGTAGGGTTGGGTTTAGGTTTTAAATATCAAACCCAAAGGGTTTAGATCAGGTGCAGGTTTTAATAATACCCACTTCGAACTCGAACCAAAACCCTTTAGAGAAAATTACAAAAAAAACCCCTACAATATAACTGCCACTTAACCCAACCTTAACCCTAACTCTCTCACTCTCATTTCATTCAATCTCAGCCTCAGCCCCCCCTCACCTCCCTCACGCACTCTCAACTTCTCACCTTCACATACTCAGTCTCTCACCCTCACTCGTTCTCACTCTCATCCCTACAGCACCACTGCCGGCCATACCCCTCAAGCCTTCCCTTATCCTTGCATCACCGCCGGTTCTTCGTTCTCCATAGGACCATAGGATCGTCGTTCTCCATTTTTTTTTTTAGGTTCACTACTTTTTATTTATTTATAACTTTGGGTTCATTACATAGTT
The DNA here is from genome assembly GCA_030021035.2 of Notholithocarpus densiflorus. NCBI lineage: Eukaryota > Viridiplantae > Streptophyta > Magnoliopsida > Fagales > Fagaceae > Notholithocarpus > Notholithocarpus densiflorus. The sequence continues at coordinate 41,066 of JARYZH020000910.1, forward strand.
TATGGTGGATGAAATCTTTGGTCATTGTTCATCTATAATTTTGGTCTTTTAATTTTTAAATTTTTAAATTTCATTCTTTGATTTTCTCTACCAAAGTTCATATCTTTATTATTTTTCAACAATTTTTGTATCTGGGAACATGCATGCCAAATTTCATATAGTATAAATCAAAGCTAGTGAAATAAAACCTTTTAAACATACATGATAGTCTTATGTGTTCATCTCATTTTAAACATACATGCTCCTAAATGATATAAATTACCAAAACCTTTATGCTGTATCTTTTACTTGTATATCTAAAAAGATGAGTCAAATCTCATTGAACTTGAGTTGGATCGTCGGTTTTTAATAGGACAGCTACAATTGCTAATTTGTTGACAAAGCATTCCCCATAAAATTAATAGAGGGCTTCTGCAAAAAAATTAGCACCCACCTGCCTATTGTTTAAGTTTATGTTTGATTTGGCATTTGAGCCATGGTATAGTGCTTGAATTTGAGCAATTTTTTTTTTTTTTTTTTTTGAATTATGCCACAGTATAGGGCTTCAGGCAAACATAATTTTTTTTTTAATTAGGCCACAGTTTGGGCCACGAATTGGTCCTTGAAGTGGCATGGCTGGACGGGGCCTACGGGGGCCCGATGGGGCGGATTTGGGGGTTAAAAAAAACTCGTTTATTAAATGGGGCTGGCAAGTTTCGAGGGCGGGTGGCAAGGCGGGTTCGGGCATAAAGAAACCCGTCCCGAACTCAACTTGTTGCCATTCCTAAGTTCTATAAAGGATGTGACTGGCTTTGGATCTTTAGGTGTTTGGTGCTGGAAAGTCATAATTGTATTTTTTTTTAGAATTAAAGAGAAATTAAAAAAAAAAAACATTCTAATTGATTATTGATTAGATTAGTTGTTTTTTTTTTTTTTTTTTTTTTTAATGTTTTAGAACTCATAATTTTTAGGTTTCTTTGTAGTTCTTTACTACTATTTAGTGCAATATCAATATGAGCTGTGACGATAAAATTGAAAGTCAATGTTGATTTTAGAGTTTTTTTTTCATGTTATTAATTTTTTTTATATATATTTACATGGAAGCATAGCTAAAGGCAATTAAATCTTTATAAATGGAAATGTTTTTAACCATTTTTTCTTTATTTTATTACATTCTCTATATGCCGGTACTAACAAATGATTTCCTTTCATTGAGATAATGAAATTGGTGTTTGAGATTTGTGGTTCGATATTTGGTTGTAAAAATGGAGTAATTGAGGAAGTGTTTGGGAGGTTGTTTGAATTTTTGTAATTATAGGATATGAAAGTATATAATGCTTTGAATTTAAATTTATAAATTTCAAATTTCAAAATTATTTAATCAATTTAAAAAATAAAGTCTACATATAATATAATATGTTAATATTCTAGAAATGTCCAAAAATCTTGACTATTTCAACCTTCGAAATTTAGATTAGTAGAGCGATTTCACTGAATATTTAGAAACCAATTCTATAACATTTTGTTTTACATAAAATATGAATTTATAAAATTGAGTTTCAAAGCATTGAACAATATTGTGGTAAAACATAAATATTATAGAACAAAATGACTATTGTAAATAGGTTTTAAATGAGCATTATAATATGTTATTACTATTACCTATACTTAGGATGTATATATTACCAAATGAAGTTTACCAAGAATTATGTTCTATCGTAGGTTCCAGTTAGCTCAATTGGTAAATTCTCTGATGGCTGAATAAGAGATCTGAGATTCAATCCCCGCCTACATAAAAAACTTATTGGTGTTTTGGTCTGATAATAAAGAACTATCATCAAAAGCAAACGCCATAGGTTGAAACTCTCTAAAATAAAAAATAAAAAAATTATGTTCCATCAGTTACAATTAGGGTCTTGTAATTATTTATAAACCCAAAATTCACCTAGTTAACACCAAATGTGGGACTTAATACATGCCCACACAACATACCCACACTCACATTCACGCATTGATGGAACTTGCAATAAGAGGGTGAGTATCAATGACACTTGCACGCATTGATGGAACCTGCAATAAGAGGGTGAGTATCAATGACACTTGTAGGAGAAAAACAAAATAATGTATGTATCTTTCTCTCCTTCATGAGACTTAAAAAAATCTAATATATTATATTGGGATTTTTTTTTTTTTACACACTTGTTTCTTCTTCAAAAAAAAAATGCTATTTTTTAAAATTAAAAAAAAAATTATGTAAAAGGATTCTAAGTTTTATGAGGACATTGGAGAGCAATGGAGACTCAAATCAAATGAACATAGCCAACAAAATCATTTTAGTCTACAAAGGTGAATTTGTACTCTAACTTATATGTATACTTAGATTTTTACTTAAATTTGGTTTTTCTTTATTTATGTAACATTTAGAGACACTGGACATGTATATGACATTCACAAATGTTGAAGTAGAGGCTGCAGCTTGACACATATGGTATAATAGTTAACTTAACGATAAAAATATGTTAGCCTATTATATGGTACTTATCAATCTATTATACTTGTAAAAAAAAAAAAAAAAATTGTTTGAACATTTGTTTTGCAGTCAATCAATCTGTATAAAAATATAATGAGGAAGGAATCAACCTATAGGTGTGACAATAGTATAGCCTATACTTCTAGTATAGGCTATACGAACACAATGAGACATTTAGAGTACAAAAAATCACTAAACACATAAGATGTGTATGCATACTTAGAGCATTAGCATCCAATTTCTAAAATAATATCTCATTTTACCATCTCAAAAGCTACTTTATCTATTATACCATATCATTTTACAGCACACCCAACATCCCAAATTTTATTTTTACATACAACACATTACAAAAATAATATAAATTACACAATAAAATAATATAAAAAAAAAATCTCCCTCTTTTCTCTCTTTATCTCTGTTCTCTCTCTAATTCTTGTCTCTTCGTTTCTCTCTTTCTCAACCGCCCACCATCAACCCAAACCCGAAACAACCACCCACCACCACGGCAAACAAAACCAAAAACAATAACTGAATCATTTCTCTCCTTCAACAAAGCAATACACGCCTTGCTGCAACTTTGGAGAAAGCAATGATTTTTTTTTTCTCTCCAATGCCAATTAGTATTCACAAAAATAAATAAAAACTCACCTCACCAAAACAAGTCTTAAGCTTTAAAAAATGAGGTTTTTTATATTCATAGATCCACAGACCCATCCATTAACAAAAAGCAAGAAGGTTCCTTGTAGAGACCCACTTGTTCTTTCTAATTGGAACAAGAAAAACACAAACCAGAACAATATTAGCTATAAACAAAAAAACAAAAAAAAAGAAGATTTGAAGCACTAATGCAAAAGCTTTAATTTTCCTAAAATGGGTTGTGGAAATAAAGGAAACTCACTTCAAATAACCTAGTTTCAAAGCATTCAACAATATTGGTCCTCCTTGATCGACTTTATTCCCAAACACCAAATACAGAGAAGAAAAAGTAAGTAAATCATGTATTTGTCTGAAAAATTAAACTTTAGAAACAGTTAATCTAACATGGAACCTAGCTGCCTAGGTTGTTATACAAATTATACAAATTCAGCATAAAAAAGAAAGTAACTCCTTTGGAAAAAAGATATGATTTTTACCTTGTCGGAAGGCAACACTGTCTTATCCATGAATGTGAATAGAGAACTGCAAATTAGGGAAAGAAAGAAAGAGTTAAGTATGGGAATAAAAACAAATTGATGCCCACAATGCAAGTAAAAAGCCCAGAGATTGATGAGACAAAATACCTCGTGGGTGTCACTTTTCCTCCGAGGATGAGGATGACGAAAAATTTGATAGCTAAATTAAATAATTGAAACAGAGAGAGAGAGAGAGAAAAAAAAAATGAAGAGGAGGGTTGATCAAGAGACAATTGAGTTTAGGTGAGAGGAGAAGGGAAGGATATATATATAATAAAACACCGACCTAACCCCTCCTGAAGAACTGGTTTTCCTTTTCCTAGAAGAAGAAGAAGAAGAAGAATAGTACAACACCGACCTAACCCTCCCCTGTTTTCCAGAGAAAGAACTGATTTTCCAAGAAGAAGAATAATAATAATTCCTATAAAAATAATAATAATTCAACAACGACCAAACCCTCCCTTGCTTTCCAAGGGAAGAATTGGTTTTCCTTTTACTAGAAGAAGAATAATAATAATAATTCTTACAAAATAAAATAAAATAAAATAAAAATAATACAACAACGACCAATTTCCAGGGGAAGAGCTGGTTTTCCTTTTCCTAGAAGAAGAAGAATAATTCCTATAAAATAATAATAATAATAATAATAATACAACAACGAACTAACCCTCCCTTGCTTTCTAGGAGAAGAACTGGTTTTCATTTTCTTAGAAGAAGAATAATGATAATACAACACCGATCTAACCTCCCTTGTTCTCCTATAGCGTTGCCAACGGCGCTTGAGTCTGGAAACAGGGGAAAAGAAGGGTTTGGTCCGTTTAGAGCAAGAGGCACTAGTACTGTATTATTATTATTATTATTTGAGTGAGATCTAGAGTCAATGTACTTTTCTTTTCTGTACTAACGTCGTGTGCGCAATGGGTTGTTTAAACTAAAACTGTACTGTTTAAGTCAGTAGAGAAACAAAAAAGGCGCATGAGTTTAAGACCTCAGAGTTTAAAAGAAAAAATCTACAATGTTGATGTGGCTGATTTTGAGGGGTGGGAAAAAAATTGGATCCTATGTCTTAGAGCATTCCTATCTAAAAATTGCATCATATCTTATTTTACCATCTCAAAAAATTACTTTATTAATTATATCATATCATTTTACAATACACTCAACATCTCAAAACTCTATTTTTTTTCCCCATTTTATTTAAATATTCTTTTTTATTCATTTTTTTACTATTTCTTTTTTTCTCTTCATTTTCCTCTCTTTCTCCCTCAACTTCTAGCACCAACCACAACAGATAAATAAAAAATAAAAAATAAAAAGCATAGCCACCACACCACCACCATGCCACCACCAACACACAATCACCCCCACATATCCCAGCGCCACCCATCGGACCATCAAACCAAAACCAAAACCACATTAAAAAAAAAAAACCATCAAAGCATTAGTTCAAACCAAGCCAAAACCCCACATATCCCAACAAACCCATTTAAAAACAATCACCATCAGAGCCACTATTGGAGCTACCAACGAAGCCACACACACAACACACATCACAGCACGATCTTCGATCTCCGCCGATCCCAAATCCAAAATCCAAAACCCAACTCCGATCACGCCCAGATCAACCCAAATCCAAAACCCATAACCCACGGCCCACCATACCGATCCACCACAATCCTCAGCCCCATACCCATCAAGCAAACCCACCAAAATCCGATTAGCAATCCTCAGCCCCTTGACCACAATGATCTCGCCTAGAAAAGGTTATCGGCAGTGCCATTGGAGAGAAAGGGTCATTGGCAGTGAGAGGCATAGGGAGAGAAAGGCTCAACGGAGAAAGGGGAGATGAGCTCTGTGACTATAAGAGAGAGAAAGAGAGAGGAGTTGAAAGAGAAAGGACTGAAATGAGAGAGAAAATTATTTAAATAATATATTTTAGTTTACAATGCTGCTACAGTGCCATCCTACATTTAGGATGGTGCTGTAGCAATATTGCAAATTTTTTTGTAATTCTAAGCTTTTACAAGTTCGAGTGTTGGTGGTTTTTGGGCTTTAATGCTAAATTTGTTCTACATATCCCATTTGGCAATCCCAATGGGAATGCTCTTACATAGGATAATGGTAAAATGTTGCGGTAAAAGAATATAGGATAAACGGCATATTCGGTCACTATTCTTTATACTATAATTTAATTTGATCCTTAACCTTTCAACTGTGTCAATTTGTTCCTTGACATTTTAGTGTCGTGTCCATTTAGTCTCTGTCGTTATCTCTTAGATGAAAATTGCTAACGTGGCTAACGGCAAAAATAAAAAATCAGTTTCCATTGATGTGGCAATAAACTAATTTTTTATTTTGGTTGTTTATCATGTCATCAATTTTTATCCAATAGATAATAACGAGGACTAAATTGACACAACACTAAAATGTTAGGGATCAAAATTGACATAATTAAAAGGTTATGGACTAAATTGAAATATGATGTAAAGGATAGGGACTAAATACGTAGTTTACATAAGAATATATATATACACACATTACATGCACTTCGTGTGTGTAATGAGGTTGTTTTTTTTAGATAGTTTTTTTTTTTCTTTTATAGGAACTTGGAGTAGATTTTTTTTTTAAGAACATGAGGTAGTTTTTTTTATAGGAACATGGGGTAGTTTTTGTTGCATAAATGGGGTAGTGGGAAGTTTTACAGAACATGGGGTAGTTTTATAAACATGGTCTAATTAAATTAGGGGTATTTTTGACATTTTTGAAAGCATAACTAACTTTTTTTTTAGAGAGTTTCAACCTATGGTGTCCGCTCCTGATAATAGCTCTTTATTATCAGACCAAGACACCAATCAGTTTTTGGTGTAGGCGAGGATTGAACCCCAGATCTCTTATACAACCATCAGAGACTTTACCAGTTGAGCTAACTGGAACCCACAAAGCATAACTAACTTTTTGAATCCTCTTAATATATAGATATATAGATGAATCCTCTTAATATATATATATATATATAGAGAGAGAGAGAGAGAGAGAGAGAAATTTTAATTAGATTTCAATTGTTTTCTAATTTTGCACCATGTGTACTATCTAAAAAATTTTCAATTTTTGTATTAGGTGAGTTAATGTTACACAAAGGACAAGAGTCAATATAAATAATAATAATAAAATCCCAATAAAAAAGAAATAAACAAGAAAGAGTAAACTCATATTTATATTCAAAAATAAAAAATAAAACTCATGTATATATATATGGCTTAAAAAATGTGTAACTCTTATATCAAATATAATTTGAACTCGTATATTTATATATGTAATTACGATTGTTTTTAAATGTATATATATGTATATAATTTGAACTTATATCTGTATATATATACACTAATATCATATCATATCATATACTTTATAATAAAAGTTTGGCTTAAAAGTTGTGGTTGCGCCAAATAGCTTCACCAAATCGCATAAATTTTTAAATTTTTAAATTTTTTTAAAAAAAATAGATATAATTTCTTTTTGTTCTTATCTTCTTATCCTATAATTTATAAGTTGATCAAATCTTAATTTGATTACAATCCAAATTCTTCATCTAATCTTTTTTTTTTAAATAAATTATATTATTACACCTCAAAAACCACAACATTATTAGTTCATATTTTTTAGATTTTCAAAAAAACAGATATAATATTTTGTTCTTATCTTCTTCTCATATAACTCACACCTCTACAAATTAGACTAACATTAGACTTTTTGTTCATATCAACTTCTTCAATGTGAAGTGCATATATATCAAATAATTCATAATAAATACCCTCCAAACTATTTCTTTTCTCAATTATTCTCTTCCTCTACCTACAACCTTGCAAAATATGTATTTGTTTACACCTTTTTTTTTTTTTTTAATATTCGTTTACTCCTTTTTTTTTTCCTCATCAAATTGAATAAGTTTTGCGTATTTTTTGTCTTTTATTTAAACTAATTCTATTAAGTTTTATTTGATTTACATGGTTATGGTTGGAGAATCAATCATTAAATATGCTTAGACATGATTTTGTATATTGTATATGAATTAAACGTTTATGACATGAGTTCCACTGGTGATATGTTGTTACACATTTATGCTTAATATGGTTAGACATAATTTTCTATTATTTTGTATATTATATCTATACTGTTATTTAAGGGGTTTTCCCTATTTGAGATCCTCATATTTCTGGTTCAAAAATACTCCTACATCCCTATGTTTAAGTTAAGACAAAACTAAAGGACAATTTGGTAAAAATACAACTTTAACTCCCACTAAAACATTGCCTAAAAAATAGGACCACTCTGCTGTTGATTTTCAAATTTCTTTATCTACTTATAAATTAGATTTTCAAAATAAAAATTATATATATAAAATAAAATCACAGTTTTTTTTTTTTTTTTTTTTTGCTACAAAATAGGACCACTAAAAAAAAAAGCCTCATTGCACGTGCATGTTTATGATAAATCTTATTTTGATTTAGAGAAAAATCTTATTTTTAGCTTATTATTAAGCATGTCTTGATATAAATTTGATGATAAATTGTTCTATCTATTTTATTATTTACTTTTACTTAAATTAGAAAATTTTTTCTTATTTTGTTTAGTTTACACATGATTCTTAATTAAGCCGTACATTGCACGGGAATAATACTAGTATATAATTAAAGTCAAAATTGAGAGAAATCCAATTAGATTATAAATTGAATTCCAATTGTTATCTAATTTTGCGCAACGTGTGTTATATAAGTTTTTTTAAATTTTTGTTCTAAGTAAGTTAATGTTGTGCAAAAGACAAAGAATCTAATATATATTAATAGGTAATATTCAAAGAAAGTTCAATTAGAATTTGAAATTAAAATTCAATTTTGCGCAATGTGCCTAAATTTATATAGGGACTACACCATAATTATCTACTTAAGCTTTTTAATCTTAGTGTCAAGTGAGTTAATGAGTGCAAAATACTAAGAATCTAATATTAATGAACTGTAAAATTTAAATTAAAAAAAAAAAAACTAATTACATATACTTGATACAAATCATCACATAACAAAGATCACAAAACATTCTATTTTATTAAAAATTAGAAAAAAAAATGATCATAAGTAGTATTAAATTTGAGTAAGAATTTTAATATATGACTAATTACATTTACTTTATAAAAAAAAAATTGACTAATTATTTATATTTTTTTGATAGAAATTGTGTTTAATTTTAAATGTATCCCTACATATGCACATGTTACATGCTTTTTTTAATAATTTGACTAATTATATATTTTTATAATAAACATTGTGTTTAATTTTAAATGCATCCATGCATTTGCATAGGTTACATGTTAGTATATATTAAAAGTGAAAACTCAGAGAAAATCTAATTAGATTTCAATTGGATTCTCAAGTTTGTGCTATGTGCTCTATCTAATTTTTAATTTTTGTGCCAAGTAAATTATTGAGTGTAAAAATCAAAAAGTCCAAATCTAATTTGATTCTAAATTGGCTTTCAATTGGAGTCCAATTTTGTATCATGTGTCCATCTAATATTTTAATTTTTGTCGCAAGTGAATTATTAAATGCAAAAATCGAAAAATATAAATCCAATTGAATTCTAAATCATATATATATATATATATATAATGAGAAACCATTACATATTTTACAAATATATGGTTTAAAAAAGGTGTAAGCTAATATCATGTATAATTTTAACATATTCTCAAATAAAATGTATAATTTAAACCGTGTAATTGTGATTATTTATAATTGTACCTGTGCATATGCATGAGGTTGCACACTAGTATAAATAAACCATCAAAACCCAAAAAAAAAAAAAGAAAAAAAAAAAAAAAGAAGTAAACTCGTGTATATAAATAAATTTAAAAAAAAACTAAACTAAAAAAATAAAAGAGAGTGAAAGAGAGAGTAAAACTCATTCACAACTTAAAAAATGTGTAACTCTTACACTAGGTATAATTTGAACCCATATATGTGCAATTGTGATTGTTTTTTATTTTACCATGCATATGCACAAATTATACACTAGTGTATTATAAGATTAGTAAATTACTCTTGAATTCTATCAGCTATGGAGGGCCTCTAATAAGAAGCACCACATAACATAATATTTTACAACTCACCTAACATTTCAATTCTTATTTTTCACATCTACACTAACACTATTCCCTTGTTTATTCATTTCACACTCTTCCTCACTCTCTTTCTTCACCCATTGCAATTTCTCTCTCTTCCTCTATGTCTCTTTCTCTCTTCATCCACAATCAATACAAGCCACCACCACTATTAACAGCCACCAAAATCACACACCTATACCTAGAAAACCAAATATAAAAAAAAATGCACATACCCATTCCGAAATCACAATCACATATCCAAATCCAAAAAATCACATACCCAAATTTGCCGACCCCAAATCTTCATAATTGTCGACCCACCAATTATAATAACCACCACCACCACCAATCTACACTTTGGATGGCGCAAAATTGCCGAGTGACCACCCAAAGTGTTTGAGCTCGTGATAGGACACAACCCATCGAGATAGGGTTGAGATACCTAATCTCGATAGGTTAAGCAGCATGGGGAGAGAGAGAGAGAGAGAGAGAGGAGTTTGTCGAGAGACCAAAGAGAGAGAAGATATTTTTAATTTTTTAGCGAAGAAAGAGACAATAAAATAGTATATAATTTACCCACATAGTTGCAGTAATCCTTATTTTTACAAATTTACTGTTCACAATTGCTAAAAAATTTTAACAATACCCACTCGGATAAATGTCGTTTTTGGGGTGTGTTTTTCAAAAATGGCAATTTTAAGGGTTTTACATTGTCCAATGCTAATGCTAAGTATCAACATTAGTTATCAACATAGCTACATTAATCCTTATTTTTACGAAGTTACTGTTCACAATTGCTAAAAAAATTTAGCAATACCCACTCAGATAAATGTCGTTTTTGGGGTGTGTTTTTCAAAAATGGCAATTTTAAGGGTTTTTATTCCTCCAACGCTAATGCTTAGTATCAACTTTATTATTTTAACACATCAAGGAGCACCATTCTCGAAGCACCTAAAAATTACTCACTTGGAACTACAACTGTTGTTTTAAGTGTTCATAATTAGTCTCAAAAAAAAAAAAGGAAAAAAAAAAGTGTTCCTAATTAGAGTTGATTTAAAGTCAGCTATTGTTTGATCATAACCTAGGGGAATTGTGGTCAATGGTCATTATCTACAAAATCCAGTCCGTACATAGTCATAGCAGATGGGTGAAAAAAATTCTGCTTGAGTTTTATCTAGCAAAAGGAGAGCGAAAATTTGCACCTGCATGAGCCCACTACTGGTCATGGCTTGTAAAAATTGAGGGAAAGGTAGCAATGTTCATGAGGTTCTGTAAATTTGTCAAGCCAAATTCTCGCGTATCGTAATTCACTACTTTTAGTTCGACATGCACGCCTAATTTTTTTTTTATTATCAATAATTGGAAGAACCATTAAATTTACAATTCAAGAGAAAAAAAAACCACAGATTATAACAGGACACATCACAAGCCACCAATATAACATATTTCAAATATATAAATGTGTTAAAGAAAAGCAGTAGATCATAATTTTATATAAATATGATGTCCAAAACGAACTCAAAAGTTAGTACTAATACTGGTCCATAATGGATTTACAATAAAGATGTTTTTCCACTTCATTTGCCATAACAGAAAGACAAATACTTCTCCTAACATTCAGTTCCTAACATTCAGTTACTTCCAGATATGTGCTAGCAACTATTCAGCAGCTCCCAGAAATGTGGTATCACCCTTCATAGAATAAAATAAAAATATTAGATTCAACTTTGAAACTAGTAATAGTGTAGGACTAAAAATGAGAATCATTTTTTTAATATTTTTTTGGATTTAGAAGAACAGAGAGTTCAAATGCTATACATCGAATTTTTTTAACAACAATTCATGAATACAAAAATTATACATAACTAATAGCAGACCCATGCAATAAGCAGGAATTTTTTTTTTTTTTACAAAAGTGAAAAATACAGTTTCTTTTTTAAGAACTCAAAAGGTAAAGCTAAAAACTTTTCATTCCTAACTAATAGTTAAAACTTGTATTCCATCATAAATAGGCCACATAAAAAATAAAAACTCAACCACCCAAAGTAAAAAGAAAATCTTTCAAAATAAGCATACATTAGACACTCTACCTCTCTCAAATAACAATAGCAATTTCAATGAGAACACAAAAATTTCAGACAGGGAACTAATCAGACTACACAATATTATGGCAATTTCAAAGGCTAACATTTACTTACCAGAAAATCGTGTTTTACTTTTCTCTAAAAAAAAATTGTTTTTGTAAAGAGAAAAGAAATTTAAATATCTTCAAGTTTCAGCCCTCTGTTTTAATGTTCACTTCAACTCTGAAATGATCACTCCAATAGAAACAATCTTTGTATCTTACTAATTAACATCTCTTGTATAGTCAGTTACATGTTTTGGTTCTTGTTT